>CM042327.1:1666238-1713738 GCA_023566125.1 Zingel zingel
TCCCTCTCTAGTTCCCTCTCTAGTTTCCTCTCTAGTTCCCTCTCTAGTTCCCTCTCTTGTTCCCTCTCTAGTTCCCTCTCTAGTTCCCTCTCTAGTTACCTCTCTAGTTCCCTCTCTAGTTTCCTCTTTAGTTCCCTCTCTTGTTCCCTCTCTTGTTCCCTCTCTTGTTCCCTCTCTAGTTCCCTCTCTAGTTCCCTCTCTAGTTACCTCTCTAGTTCCCTCTCTAGTTTCCTCTTTAGTTCCCTCTCTTGTTCCCTCTCTTGTACCCTCTCTTGCTTCCTCCCTTTTTTCCTCATTAGTTCCCTTCTCAGCCCCGATATTGTTCCGTATCATAAAGTACGTCATCCTTCTCTTCTCCGTCGGAGTATGTTTGTTGAACGATGTGATTTGAACGTGTCATTGGCCAATCAAAAATTGAGTTGATACTTGACGCTTTGGATGTTTATTTTTTACACTTATGATGCCTTGATTTTTTTTGTAACATATTTTTAAGGTTTTTTTGAGGCTTTTTATGACTTTTTGTGTAAGCTTTTGACACTTTTTAAAATGTTTTTCCCACTTTTTCGCCGCTTTTTTCCCCATGTTTTTTTTTTAATGCTTTTGACATAAAAAAAAACCAATGTATTGTGAAAATACCTTCTTTCTTTTCTCTCTCAAAAACAATTGTATTTGGGCAAGTAGAATTCCTTTTCTCTTGCCCAACAGGACTGTTGAGCGCTGCAGTATGAAGAAACGTTCATAACTTCAATATGTTTTGTATATTTGTGTCTCTGTTTGTATCCTCCAGCGGCGCCCAGCGCTCCGAAGGACTTCAAGGTCCTGGAGGTGACCCGACAGCACGTCCACCTCGCCTGGGAGGCTCCGGAGCACGACGGAGGAAGTCCTCTGACCGGATACCAGGTGGAGAAACGGGACGTATCCCGCAAGACCTGGGTCAAGGTACGACCTCAACATCTGAACACCACAGATTGGGATGAAGACGCATGTTCACACGTGTTCTTCGTTCTACGTTCATGGACATAAATCAGTAGTTCTGTATCTACGACTTTCGCTTCAGTCTCAACTAGATTAGCACGATTATGGCCAAAATGATAATCACCATTATTTTATTCAATATTTATTATTATTCAATATTGAGATCACAATTAATTATCACGATATTGTGCTACAATTTGTCTCTCTATTTAATTACAGGCAACACAATTTTCTGTTCACGTTAACAGCGCATGTGGTGCCCGGTATCTACCGGACGAAATAGCAACGCGTATTTCGGTGCTGCCTCATTATGGTGCCACTTAAATGTCTGCGTTGCGCTCTGATGCTCTGAAATCCACGTTAGAGACACGTCACAATAAAATCAAGGCCACAGAAACACAACAAGAAAATAAAAAGATTGTGCAGGCGAGATTAAGAAAACGCTCACGTGTCAAACTCGAGGCCCGCGGGTCAAATCCGGCCCCTATATACATTTAGGTTCACAATACATTTTGGCCAAAATACTTTTTTATCACTTTTTACGTTTTTTTTTTTTTAATTTTTCATGCTTTTTCCAAAGTTGTTGGTCTTTTCTTCGTCATTTTTGTCAACCAAACTGTAAGTGAGAAGACTATATGAAACATGCAATAATACAGTCAATGATATTTGACTTTTCCCATGACATACAAGCAATATGTCTGAGATGTCTGGTAGAGCCCTGCAAGCCCGTCGGGGCCCGACAGGCTAAGCCCATTCGGGCCGATCTCGGGCCGTTTTTCTTTTTTTTACAGATCGGGCTCGCGTCGGACTCGGGCTTATTTTAGCTTCTCTCCTCATTGTGCCCATAATATACGTGCAGTAGAGCACACGTCACAAATTGTGTATGAAATATTGTTATATTGATTATATTATAAATATTATACATCGCCTAAGAAAGTAACACAAACGCATACACGCACGTGCAACGCGCGTCACTCACGTGCATCAAACAGGTGACACTGACAGTTGACCATGCGGGGCATCAAGGAGAAGTTGGATCGTGTCAGAGAGAGCTTAAAAGTGATTGATGTTGGTCTCAAGTCGGGTCACCACGGGCCAGGGCCGGGTTAGGGCTGGAGTTTTTGGCCCGTGCAGGGCTCTAATGTCTGGCCCTTGATGTGATTGTCATTTTCTAGTGTGGCCTTTAGGGAAGTTGAGTTTGACCCCCCTGCTCTAGGGGCTTATAGAAGGAACCTCACCTAAAATCCTAAAATCTACAAATCGAACACAAGTAAGCACAGAATTTAAGAAATTGAGAATTGATGGTTTGCGTCTCTGTGTGTTCTCTGTCTCAGGTGACGACAGGGATCCAGGATCAGGAGTTCACGGTCACCGACGTGGTGGAGGGAAAGGAGTATCTGTTCCGAGTCACCGCCTGCAACAAGTGCGGACCAGGAGAGCCGGCGTACATCGACGAGCCCGTCAACGTCTCGTCTCCCGCCAGTGAGTCACAACACAGACTCACCAAACTCTCGCTCTCATTCAAAAGGAATTCTCTTGTTTGTGTCCCAAATCTCTTGTTCTCAGTTGTATTTGCTAAGTTAGTAACATTTACGTAAAAAGGATTATACATTATACAGATTTGTGATGACAAAAAGAGCCTCCAACTCATATACTGGAACTACAAAAAGTTTCCCTTTAATGATCGGTTGACAAGGCTCGGCTTGACGTCTCAAATGAAGAAATATTTCAGATTGAATGTCTTAAAGAGGCTTATAAAGTGTTATTTGTGTGCAAGTGTGAAGATTGTCTGACACTTAGTTTCCTGTTATTCCTAATGTTTCTTATGTGTAAATATTCTGCTGATTTACAGCATATTTACAGCTTCTGTCTTAGATTATTTAGCTATTAAAGTGGGAATTTGTCCGAAATAAGGCCTTAAGGCCAGATAAATCTGACCCATATTATTTAATTCCCGCATCTTCTTTATTGGACTTAAGTTGACCAGAACACACACACTTACACATTTCTGTAATCAGGTAAATTATCCCATAACTACCACTGTTTGAAGTTTTGAAATGTACTCTTTGAGTACGTAAGATTTGAACAGTCCAAAAAGCATTTGATCTAACCCCTGGGTCTGGTTTCCCTGCAGCCTGCCCCGACCCCCCAGAGAACCTGCGGTGGAGAGACAAGTCGGCCAGTGGCATCTTCCTGACCTGGGAGCCGCCCAAGTACGACGGCGGCACGGGCATCCGCGGCTACAACGTGGAGCGCTGCCAGAGAGGAACGGATAAGTGGGAGCCCTGCGGGGACATGGTCCCCGAGCTGAAGTGCCAGGTGACGGGTCTGACGGAGGGCCAGTGGTACGCTTACAGAGTCCGAGCCCTGAACCGCCTCGGGGCCAGCCGGCCTTGCAAGGCCACCGACGAGATCCAGGCCGTAGACCCCAAAGGTACGCACAGCGCCCGACTTCAGAGACCGAGAATCACCTTTTCACGAAAAAAAGTTGCGATACTACGCTGTCGTATCCTTCAGATATACAGCTAGCTTAACATTACATTCTCCAGCGTTATATTCTCCAAGGAACAGGCAGGTTGGGGTGTTTGGCAGGATTTAATTAAGGAAAATATGACTTTTTTTTGTAAAACTGGGAATAAGAACACAAAAATACAAACGCAGTTTAAGTATCTTTGCAAGTACCAAATATCTCTCGTACATTAGTAGAGACCAAGCACCAATGCTTCAACGACCAAAGATTGAATACATCCAGATACTGTACTCAAACCAATACATATTTACATAAACAAGGTAATATAACTGTAAATAGTGCATAACTTACGGATGAAGCCGGTTTGTGGACTAGAAAGGCATACAACTTCCTTCTTCGGTCCCCCTACAAGTTGTCAAACTCATTTTCCCAGAAGGCCACACTGGAAAAACAGAATCACACCAAGGGCCAGACATGTAGAGTTTATTGACGTGCTTTTGTTATTGTATGTCACTTTTTTAACATTTTGGTAGCTTTTTTCCTCATTTTTTTTGTTTTTGTTTCGACTTTTCTGTGATTTTTCTCAGACATTTGTCACCTTTTTGTAAATCTGTTGCTTTTTCTGACGTTTTTGTACGCTTTGTGTTGACATGAAGCCCTACAAAAGTCATCAGAAGAAGTCATCTCTCTCTCTCTCCCCCTCTCTCTCTCTCTCTCTCTCTCTCTCTCTCTCTCTCCCTTTCTCTGTCTCTCTTTCTCTCCGTCTCTCTCTTGCTCCCTCTCTCTCTCTCTCTCTCTCTCTCTCTCTCTCTCTCTCTCTCTCCCTTTCTCTGTCTCTCTTTCTCTCCGTCTCTCTCTTGCTCCCTCTCTCTCTCTCTCTCTCTCTCTCTCTGTCTCTCTCTCGCTCTCTCTCTCTCTCTCTCTCGCTCTCTCCGTCTCTCTCTCCCCCCCTCTCTCTCTCCCCCTCTCTCTCGCTCTCTCTCCCTTTCTCTGTCTCTCTTTCTCTCCGTCTCTCTCTCGCTCCCTCTCTCTCTCTCTCTCTCTCTCTGTCTCTCTCTCCGTCTCTCTCTCGCTCCCTCTCTCGCTCCCTCTCTCTCTCTCTCTCTCTCTCTCTCTCTCCGTCTCTCTCTCGCTCCCTCTCTCTCTGTCTCTCTCTCTCTCTCCCTCTCTCTCTCTCTCTCTCGCTCTCTCTCCCTTTCTCTGTCTCTCTCTCTGTCTCTCTCTCTCTCTGTCTCTCTCTCCCCCTCTCTCTCTCTCTGTCTCTCTGTCTCTCTCTCTCCCCCTCTCTCCCCCTCTCCCCCCCCCCCCTCTAGCTCTCTCTCTCTCTCTCTCTCTCTCTCTGTATATATATATATATATATATATATATATATATATCTGCTTCTGGGGAAATTTCTGAGTCTCAGTCGGCAAATCTGCCATATTCTGCTTTGAATTTCAGGTAATTGCAGAAATGTATTGTAGACCCAAATTATTTACGGGCCGGATCTAAATCTGCAAGTTGAGTTTGACACATGCTGCAGGATTAAGCAGTCGTACACTGTGATGCTCCCTCAATGTAGCCCGGATTTTTTCTTTGAAACAAAACCTATTGTCTGATATAGCAACTTTAGGAAAATGGGTCAAATTTGATGTTTATCCTGTAAGCTGCAACCCTCTGACTGCTCCCCCGTCTTTTCTATCGGTGCAGAGGCTCCGGAGATCCAGCTGGACGCCAAGCTGCTGGCCGGTCTCACCGCCAAGGCCGGCAGTAAGATCGAGCTCCCGGCCGAGGTGACGGGGAAGCCCGAGCCGCGGGTCAAATGGACCAAGGCCGACCTGGTGCTGAAGGCAGACGACAGGGTGTCCATCGACACCAAGCCCAGACACTCCACCGTAACTATCGCCAAGACCCGCCGAGACGACAGCTGCACCTACATCATCGAGGCCACCAACAGCAGCGGCCGTGCCACCGCCACCGTAGACGTCAACATCCTCGGTACCAACCTTTTTTTTAGTTTTTTCCGTTTTTCACTTCCTTATTTTCTGGGTATTTAAAGAACAATTCCTGCGCAAAACAAACCTAGCGGTTAATAACAGATGTGTACCCACTCTGTAGCTCTCTGGAACATGTTTTCATGCTAATGAGTTTTTAGCTTGAAACAAGCTAGCCGTGACCGCTGATTAGCTTACAACGCTAGTATTCGGGGCACAGGGAACGTAAAAACAAATCGCTATTTATACCACTAAATGTTTCGCCGCATAAATTGCCGATTTCAGCGCAAAATATGAGGGACTTCCATGATTTCATAATCCCCGCATTTTAGTTGCAAAAAAGTCCCACATATATCTCAGCAGAAAGTTGAAAAATGTTGCGTTTACTTCACACAAGAGCAGCCGTTTCCCCTGTTGCCATGGGAACATTTGAAGTGACGTTATGAAGTGACGTTATGAAGTGACGTCATGAAGTGACGTCATGAAGTGACGTCATGACGTGACGTCATGAAGTGACGTGATGAAGTGACGTCATGACGTGACGTCATGAAGTGACGTTATGAAGTGACGTCATGAAGTGACGTTATGAAGTGACGTCATGAAGTGACGTCATGAAGTGACGTGATGAAGTGACGTGATGAAGTGACGTCATGACGTGACGTCATGAAGTGACGTTATGAAGTGACGTAATGAAGTGACGTAATGAAGTGACGTTATGAAGTGACGTCATGAAGTGACGTGATGAAGTGACGTCATGACGTGACGTCATGAAGTGACGTTATGAAGTGACGTAATGAAGTGACGTAATGAAGTGACGTTATGAAGTGACGTAATGAAGTGACGTTATGAAGTGACGTTATGAAGTGACGTTAGGACGTTATGAAGTGACGTTATGAAGTGACGTAATGAAGTGACGTTATGAAGTGACGTCATGAAGTGACGTCATGAAGTGACGTCTTGACGTGACGTAATGAAGTGACGTCATGAAGTGACGTCATGAAGTCACTTCATGAAGTGACTTCATGAAGTGACGTCATGAAGTGACGTCATGACGTGACGTTATGAAGTGACGTTATGAAGTGACGTTATGAAGTGACGTTATGAAGTGACGTTATGAATAAGTAATTACGCAACGTGAACATCATGGAAAAGTTGCAGACCCCGTGATGAAGCCATGATGGAACTGCAGTTTTTGCAAGTTCCCGCAATTTCATCGCATCAAATTGCATAAATATTTTTTAAGAAAACGTGCCGCATAATCAAGGATTTTTGCCCGCAACAATCACAAAAAAACTCTCATTTTTCTGGAAGGACTGTTTAAAGACAGTAGCGTTCTCGTATACATGCGCCCGCCGTCTTGGGAGCTCCTGTCTTTATAATCTATCTTTTTAATAAGCTGTCTGTACACTTACAAAGTTCTCAATGCTTCTGTTAACATTTAGAGACTCTCATTATGCCCCCCTGTGCCCCGAATACTAGCGTTGTAAGCTAATCAGCGTTCCGCGCTAGCGTCTTTCAAACTACAAACACATAACCTAGCTCCGCATTTGCTCCGCTTATCCATCTGGGAACTTTCCGTTGGAGAACTTTTGGGAAGGGGCGAAATGCCGGGTTAGCTGATTGGATAAACCACCACCTATGTTGGTGATAGACAGGCCAAATCAACCAATCAGATCAACGATATATCAAACTCTTGCCGAAACCAGTCGGGAGAAGAGCAAACATCTTTTCCTCCGAGAAAAGCCTCCAGTGCCGTTTTTTGCTCTTCTTTCAATGATTCGGATAAAACTGGCGCGATAGCTACGCTCATCTCATCCGTGGAAGCCGCCACGTTGTTTAGACTGAACAGTCGCTTCTTGTCACATCACACTTAAACCCGCCTCAAAACCAACGCTGATTGGTCGGTCGTTTGGCAAACGGCTCCAAATTGTATCTGTCTCAAGATGCCAGACTGATCTGCGAGTGGAGAACTGGAGCTCGCCAGATCAGGGCGGTCTCACGAGGCTAGCAAACACATTCAGTTAGCATGAAAACATCCCAGAGAGCGACCGAGTGGGTCTGTTATTAACCCCTAGGTTCATTTTGCGCTGGAATTGTCCTTTAATGTGACCGTTTCCTCCCACAGATAAGCCCGGCGCTCCGGCCGCCTTCGATATCTCCGAGATCACCAACGAGACGTGCTTCCTGGCGTGGAACCCTCCGCGCGACGATGGCGGCTCCAAAGTCACCAACTACATTGTGGAGCGCCGTGCTGCCGACAGCGAGATCTGGCACCGGCTGTCCTCCACGGTCAAGCAGACCACCTACAAAGCTGTGAGCCTGGTCAAGTTTAAGGAGTACATCTTCCGAGTCTTCGCTGAGAACCAGTTTGGCGTCGGCCCGCCAGCCGATCACCCGTCCATCATCGCCAGATACCCCTTCGGTAGGTCTGAGGCCTCTACCGGGCTTTGTTCAGGGTTTTCCTGGCTCAGAACGGGCCTTTGGGGGCGGGGACAGATATTAAGAGGATAGTCTAGAGCAGTCATTCCCAAACTGTGGTCTGTGGTCCACTAGTGGTCTGTGAGGGTACTGCAGGTGGTCCGTGGGAAAGCAAAATAAAATATAAAATAATAGTTTTTTAACCTTTATATTAAGAATCTGTATATTGTAGAGTAAATAAATGAATTAAATATGTGGCAGTGAACCTTCTTTTAAGGAGCCTGTTGTTCTGATGAGATGACCAGTTCTAGTTCTAGTGCTAGGACGCCTGTTAAGAGGTGAGGGTTAATCCAGGTAGGACTGTGTGGAGACATATTTCATTATGTGTATTATGAGGTGGTCCGCGGAAATTCCTAATTACAAATAGTGTTCCACACACACACAAACGCCTGGTCTAGAGCATAGAAATAAAATGAAAAGAAAGGCCATTGGCCCATTTCACATATTTGCATTATGTCTTAAGATTGGACTTGTCTTTTAACTTTTGTAAATAAATTGAACTGAACTCAATTGTACGTCAAGGCCTGAATCAGAGCCCATTTGACCCCAAAGTCCAGTTTGTTTTGATTAGTACAGTTCATTCAGTATGGTTCGCATCAAGTGTGAAAACCAACTGTGCCAAAACATTGAAGATGACCTATTATGAAACTGTCTCAATATTATACTGATACCACTGAACGAGACAGTCAGACCCAGATCTGCTTTGCGGACTAACCCCCCCCCCCCCCTTCTGGTCCTCAGACACTCCCGGCGCTCCGTATAAGCTGGAGGCCTCGGACATCGCCAAGGACTCAGTGAGCCTGGCGTGGTACGAGCCCGACGAGGACGGCGGAAGCCCCATCACGGGCTACTGGGTGGAGAGATACGAACCGGACCACGACAAGTGGATGAGGTGCAACAAGCTGCCCATCAAAGACACCAACTACAGGTGAGTCCATCGACTTAAACACGGAGATACCGCCTTCAGCTGGAGAGAGGCGTCTTTTGGGATGGACATTTGACCCGCTTGACCATGAACACTCATAGAAACAGACTTTTGTGCCAAACTAAGCAACATGTGTATCTAGGTTTATATATCTATGCAGGTGAGTCCCACCGTACCATATCATCACCATACTTATGGAACGATGCCATGTTATTTTTATTTTTTATTTTATTACTTCATTTGTCAGCTACCATGCACAGTTCAGGCCCTGTACCAGAGTTAGCTATACAGCTAATTGACATCTGTGGTCCCTGGGCAAGGGAGATAAAAGGACAGTATAGACAATACAGACAATACTATCAAAACAGACAACAAACAACATATAACAAGCATTACATCACGTATAAACTAGTATACATGCCATGTTATAGAAAGATCAATGATCACATAGTTCATTCGCCCTCAGCCAAGTCTTTAAGGACATTTTATAACTGGAAAATGTGGAATTAAACTCCACTTTTCTACTGCTGTAAATGAAAAAGCTGATTGACCAAATGTGGTCTTCCTAAATTGAGTGACAGTCACCTCTTACAGAAGCCCTGGAGACCCTTGCATCATCTCTGCAAAATGACACACATTCCTTGAGAGGTGGTGGTGCATGATCATGGGTCAATATATACATCAGGCACATACATGTCTGCAAAACAGAGAATACTGTCAAAGGTTAATAGGTTGTCTTTTTTATGATGGAGAACTTTCACAGCTCATTTGTGAAGAGAAGATAAGGGCTTTAGCGTAGTCCCAGCTGCCTGGGACCAGCTTGTAGAACAGTTTGATGAATATGAGAAGATCATTGAATGCAAAAACCAGTCCTTCCAGAAAAATGCATCCACTGCACGTTATCCACCGTGACGTTCACAGGAGTCTCGGGAACGTCTGAAAATAATCACCGACGGAAGACAAGTCAGGACACGGAGGCAGCAACAGTCTGGGAATTTTGTAGCTTTAGTTTTACTAAATTTTTCTCACTTTTTAGATTTTTTTTTTTTCAAAATTTTTGTCTTTTTTTGGGTGTTTTTGTTGTTTTTTCGACATTGTTTTAACGTTTTTGTCGCTTTTTTTTTAACCTAACTTTTTTTATAAAACTTTTTTTATGCAGTTTTAAGCGATGAAATTGCGTGAATTTGCAAAAATTGCGGGAACTTGAAAAAAATTCGAGAACTTGAAAAAAATGCGAGAACTTGCAAAAATTGCGAGAACTTGCAAAAAATGCGGGAACTTGAAAAAAATGCGAGAACTTGCAAAAATTGCGGGAACTTGAAAAAAATGCGAGAACTTGAAAAAAATGCGAGAACTTGCAAAAACTGGGGGAACTTGAAAAAAATGCGAGAACTTGAAAAAAATGCGAGAACTTGAAAAAAATGCGGGAACTTGCTAAAATGCGGTTTCATCGCGGCGTCATCGCGGCGTCATCGCGGCGTCATCGCGGCGTTTGCAGCTTTTCGATGTTTTTGTGGCGGGACTGAAGAACCGGTTAGCTGCGGCTGTTGGTAACTGGTGTCTTATGTGTCTAAAATTAGCTGAACTATTGCGTTATGTTGCTTTTTTGACATTTTTTTCTATTAGTTTTTGTAGCTTTTTTTTGTTTTTGTCGCTTTTTGGAAAAATTTTCAACATTGTCGTAGCTTTAGTTTTACTAAATTTTTCTCACTTTTTTGACTTTTTTTTTTTTTCAAAATTTTTGTCTTTTTTTTTGGTGTTTTTGTTGTTTTTTCGACATTGTTTTAATGTTTTTGTCACTTTTTTTTTACCTTTTTCCCCGACGTTTCTTTTAATGTATGTCACTTATTTTTCTTCAAACGGTTCTTCGCTCCTTTGACATTTTGTCTTTTTTTTTTTAAATTTTTTTTGTCATTTGTTTTCAGTTTTTTTTCCATTACCTTTTAGTTTTTTTGACATGTTTGAGACCAAACAACTAAACTAATCCATGCATCCAGACAATAATCCACGTGAAGATAATCTTTATAGTTGCAGCCCTACTTCGGCGTCAGCGTATCGATACAGTATTACCACGTAAAATATGGTGATACCACGCCGAGTCGTTTATTTCCCGACCCTTATTTTAAACTTCTCTGTTGGATTTCAGCGTGTCGATGTGATGTGTTTCCCTCCGCAGAGTCAAAGGTCTTCCCACCAGGAAGAAGTACAAGTTCAGAGTCCTGGCGGAGAATCTGGCAGGAACTGGAAAACCCAGCAAGGAGACAGACCAGATCCTCATCAAAGACCCCATCGGTACAAAAACATCTCCAAGTTTACTGTCATATTGGCGATATTCCTTTTTAAACCAAAACGCCAGAGCAGGGGAATGAGAGGGGGAAACACCAGAGCAGGGGGAATGAGAGGGGGAAACGCCAGAGCAGGGGGAATGAGAGGGGGAAACACCAGAGCAGGGGGAATGAGAGGGGGGAAACACCAGAGCAGGGGAAATGAGAGGGGGGAACACCAGAGCAGGGGGAATGAGAGGGGGGAACACCAGAGCAGGGGAAATGAGAGGGGAAACGCCAGAGCAGGGGGAATGAGAGGGGGAAACGCCAGAGCAGGGGGAATGAGAGGGGGAAACGCCAGAGCAGAGGGAATGAGAGGGGGGAACACCAGAGCAGGGGGAATGAGAGGGGGAAACGCCAGAGCAGGGGGAATGAGAGGGGGAGACGCCAGAGCAGGGGGAATGAGAGGGGGGAACAGGGGGAATGAGAGGGGGAAACACCAGAGCAGGGGGAATGAGAGGGTGAAACGCCAGAGCAGGGGGAATGAGAGGGGGAAACGTACCAGAGCAGGGGGAATGAGAGGGGGAGACGCCAGAGCAGGGGGAATGAGAGAGGGAACGCAGTGTAGTTGTGTGTGAATAAATAAAACCCTTTCGTGAGCATTTAAAAGCCGTGGCTGTCCAACTCTTCCAGATCCTCCCTGGCCTCCCGGTAAACCCACGGTGAAGGACGTGGCGAAGACTTCATGCTTCCTGGTGTGGACCAAACCGGAGCACGATGGCGGAGCGAAGATCGACAGCTACGTCATCGAGATGCTGAAAAGCGGCACGACGGACTGGATCCACGTGGCGGAGGGCATCACCAACCTGGAGCACTTCCTGAAGGGCCTGATGGAGAAGCAGGAGTACTCGTTCAGGGTGCGAGCTGTCAACGTGGCCGGGGAGAGCGAGCCCAGCGAGCCCAGCGAACCCGTGCTCTGCAAAGAGAGACTCAGTAAGAAAGACTCAGTGATACTCCATACTTTGCTTAAAGGTCCCATGACATGGTGCTCTTTGGATGCTTTTATATAGGCCTTAGTGGTCCCCTAATACTGTATCTGAAGTCTCTTTATATAGGCCTTAGTGGTCCCCTAATACTGTATCTGAAGTCTCTTTATATAGGCCTTAGTGGTCCCCTAATACTGTATCTGAAGTCTCTTTTATATAGGCCATAGTGGTCCCCTAATACTGTATCTGAAGTCTCTTTTATAGGCCTTAGTGGTCCCCTAATACTGTATCTGAAGTCTCTTTATATAGGCCTTAGTGATCCCCTAATACTGTATCTGAAGTCTCTTTTATATAGGCCATAGTGGTCCCCTAATACTGTATCTGAAGTCTCTTTTATATAGGCCTTAGTGGTCCCCTAATACTGTATCTGAAGTCTCTTTTATATAGACCTTAGTGGTCCCCTAATACTGTATCTGAAGTCTCTTTTATATAGACCTTAGTGGTCCCCTAATACTGTATCTGAAGTCTCTTTATATAGGCCTTAGTGGTCCCCTAATACTGTATCTGAAGTCTCTTTATATAGGCCTTAGTGGTCCCCTAATACTGTATCTGAAGTCTCTTTTATATAGGCCATAGTGGTCCCCTAATACTGTATCTGAAGTCTCTTTTATAGGCCTTAGTGGTCCCCTAATACTGTATCTGAAGTCTCTTTATATAGGCCTTAGTGATCCCCTAATACTGTATCTGAAGTCTCTTTATATAGGCCTTAGTGGTCCCCTAATACTGTATCTGAAGTCTCTTTATATAGGCCTTAGTGGTCCCCTAATACTGTATCTGAAGTCTTTTATATAGACCTTAGTGGTCCCCTAATACTGTATCTGAATTCTCTTTATATAGACCTTAGTGGTCCCCTAATACTGTATCTGAAGTCTTTTATATAGACCTTAGTGGTCCCCTAATACTGTATCTGAAGTCTCTTTCCTAAATTCAGCCTTGGTGCAGAATTACAGCCACTAGAGCCAGTCCCACAATGAGCTTTCCTTAGGATGTGCCATTTCTGTGTCTGTAGCTTTAAATGCTATTGAGGAGGAGAGGGGGGGGCAAGGTAGGGGGGGAGGGGGGGTGTGGCTTTGACCAGCTCGTTTGAAAGCCATGATGTCTCTCTCTCTCTCATGGGTGGGCCAAATTCTCTGGGCGGGCAAAGCAGAGAAAGGGGAGGTAACCTTTCCCCTTATGACATCATAAAGGGAAGATTCCTGATTGGCCCATCTGAGCTTTCATTTTCTCAAAGGCAGAGCAGGATACCCAGGGCTCGGTTTACACCTATCACCATTTCTAGCCACTGGGGGACCACAGGCAGGCTGGGGAACGCATATTAATGTTAAAAAACCTCATCAAGGGACATTTTTGTTGTGTGTTAACGTGTGTCCTCTACTTTCTTCTTATCCCTCGCTGCTTCAACAGTGTGAATTTCCCCATTATGGGATTAATGAAGGATTTTGAATTTTGAATCTTTCCCTCACTAAGTGACACGTCCATCGAATGACGGTCAGTCTTTGAGAGCCGACATTAAGGCCTTACATACTTCGGCGTCAACGTACAGTATTACCACGTAAAATATGGTGATACCACGCCGAGTCGTTTATTTTCCAGCCCTTATTTTAAACTTCTCTGTTGGATCAGCGTGTTGATGTGTTGTGTTTCCCTCACTAACTGACACGTCCATCGAATGACGGTCAGTCTTTGAGAGCCGACATTAACGCCTCTCTGTTTCTCCTCAGACCCCCCGTCGGCCCCCCGCTGGCTGAACGTGGTCAGCATCTGCCGGAACAGCGCTGACATGAAGTGGACGGCCCCAGAGCGCGACGGCGGCTCGCGCATCACCAACTACGTGGTGGAGAAGCGCGATGCCCGGCGTAAAGGCTGGCAGACGGTAGACACCACGGTCAAGGAGCTGAAGTACACGGTGACGCCACTCAACGAAGGATCGCTCTACGTGTTCCGCGTCGCCGCAGAGAACGCCGTCGGACTCGGGCCCTTCTGCGAGCTGGAGGACAGCGTGATGGCCAGAGACACTTTCAGTAAGTCGGAGGGCAGTGTAACGTCACACAGCGATTGGGACACTCACTATTAATCATACACACGGTTCATACGTTTTGAAAAAAACTGGAAAATGCTAATTCCCGGCCTGGAAAGGTTTTGGAAAAGTCATTTTTTTTACACAACATAATAATATGTGATTAATAAATGTATTTCACGTCGTCTTAACCTCACCGTTATATTCGGGGAGCGATATTACAATTCTCACTATGACCCACATACATTGTAATTCATTTCATTGTTAAGCCTCTGAGGGTCAACTTAACACAGATTTTTATTTTCTTTCCTTATTTATACTGTACTTTATACTATAATTAAGTTGAGGATTAGATGAGGTGAGCAATATATTGTCTGTTTGAGGGTGTATTCATATGGTTTTAAAATTCCTGCTGTATTTATTACATTGCTACTGTATTTCTTAAATGTATAGTGTATTTGTATTGACTTTTGTATTGTAGGATGCCTGTTAAGACCTGGCTAGGGACAACAGATGGAAACTAGCGCTTGTAGCTAACTCTGGCTTGTTAACAGCAAGTCATTTGTGTGTTGATCAATGAGCATTGTCCCTATCAAATAAATGAATTACAAATTACAAATTATTCTTATTATATAAAGTCGACTGACATTTTTTAGGAATACATAGTCATGGACGTTTGCCAAAAAGTCATGGAAAAGTATTGGTTAAAATGCGTATTAACCCTGCATACAGTATATTAACACTTGTTTGTGTTGCAGCATCTCCCGGGCCGCCGTACGCTCTCACCGTCAACGCCGTGACCAAGACATACGTGGACCTGGAGTGGGAGGCGCCCAAAAACGACGGCGGTAGACCCATCCTCAAGTAGGTTTCTCTGTTTTTTCATCTGAATCTTTATTAGCAAGATATTTAAAAATGTATTATAGTTTTGGGTAGAGATGCACCGATAGAGCGGCCGGTGAGCGGAATCGGCCGGTTTCCACGTGCTCGGCCATGACCGGCGACCGGCAGGTCAGTCTGACATATGCTGATCTCATGCCGGTCAACGCTCCAATTAACTGCCAACATAAGTTCTACCAGTTACAGTTCTCAAGGACGCACGCACACACGGACGCCACAGCACGCTCTCTTCTTCCTTTCTCTCAACTTCTCCGCCGTGTGTGGCGTACCCCGCTCGCGGTGTGAAGGCGTGTCGGCGCTATTCTCCCACATGTAGGAACCTGGTGAATTAACCTGCAACATGTCAGCTGTTTGGGGTTCTTCAGCGTGTGTGCAGAAGATAACAAGTCTGCAATATGCAACAGCTGCAAGGAAAGAGTAGGGCGTGGAGGGACCACACCAACAACCCAAATCACATTTCTTTAGTTGATATTGGACGTGAAGAGAAGGAAATGGTTCTAACATTGACCTTTAGATGTGTGTGGATGTCCCACACCAGGAGGCATTGATATAGTTCTATTTTATAGTGATCCATCATCTGTTCAACATGTTCTATTAAAGAAAAGATAGAAAGTAAATATGTGTGTTTGCTGTAAAGAGGTTAGAAAAAATTAAATCAGAATCGGCTAAAATCGGAATCGGCTGGCCTAACTCAAAGAAAATCAGAAATCGGAATCGGCCTAGAAAGATGTAATCGGTGCATCTCTAGTTTTGGGACATTCATTCACAGTCCTAGACCGTGACGCTCTGAGGACGGATTCATTTGGAGCTTTGTACCAAAGTATGGTACATCTATAATTAATTTTATTTCACATTCGTGGTGTGTAATGGGAATATGTCTTATTTTGGGCCTATATTTCGGACATATTTTGGGCCAAATCTGACTCTAATTCATTAATTCCGCGCCTTCTTTAATCGTACTTAATGTTTACCAGAACACAAGGATCAATCTGAGACGAAGAGTTCAGTTAAGTAAAGTTCACTGAGTCCAGCAGAGATACATCACAGCTGTGGGTTCACCAACAGAGTCTAAGTTCCTCTAGCAGCAGACATGAAGTCAGAGCTGGTCCACCAAGATCTCGTCTGAATTAGGAGCTCTGATCTGTTCTCCCTCAAGCTTTTAACCTATCCTCACAGGAGGGTGTCTTCTAGTTTCTAGACAGAAACTGCTATCTTACACACACACACACACACACACACACACACACACACACACACACACACACACACACACACCAGGGTCGGGGCCTCTGTGTGGTGCAACTTCCTCTTCCGTTCTCGCAACCTTCAAACAATGCACCTCTATATTAGCCTGGCTCCGCAGTCCTACTTATTTCCACTCAATTGTCATTTCCTTTCAGTACTCCGTCTGGGTTTGCGGTATATTCTTGGGTTTTCTCCGGTCAAATATTTGGCGGTCCAATCAGTGAACAGAGGGAGTGGCTGAGAACGATGACGTTGAGGACGTGCGCTAGAAAGATGCGAGCGAAGCCATTCGGCCCGTTGTGGCAACGCTGCCGATTATCCAGAAGTTAAAGCCCGAGCAAGACCCATCTTTGCTGAGTTGTGTTGGGGGCCATGATGTTGTGGTCCTCGTCCCCACGGGGGTCGGGAACAGTTTGATTTTCCAGCTCACTCCGTTAGTGGTGAAGAAGTTGGCTAAGGCTAACGCTAGCGATGCTAATGCTAAATATAAGCCGATAGTTGTTGTCGGTCTCCCCTCTTGTTGCACATGCGACATACGTCACAACCAAACGCTAGCGATTGGTTCTGGCAGATCCAGAGTGGCTCTGGGCAGATCCAATAGTTTTAAACTTCAACAGACTTGTCAATGGAGAGAGGCCAGACTCTGTACAAATGAAATGTACCAGAGTCTGGTAGGACCAGGCTACCTCTATATGGGATTGACTTCAGAGTTTAAGGAGTTCTTTCTTGGCCCTTTCACCATGTTTCATAATAAGCAGGCCAGTCATTGTTCCTGTAAAACTGCTGACAGACAGACAAACTGAACTGAAAAGATGAGCTCTTTTGGCGGAGATAATTCCACAGATAGATGGCTTTTGGTGTTGCATTTTACGCACCGTTTCCGTTATTCCTCAGGTAGGATTTTAGTGCTGAAAACAATGATGTTAATAGTTATTTATTATCACAATCCTGCATGTTTAAAGACTCGTGTTAGAAAGTAAACAGTACTTCGTGCAGCGGTATGAAGGCGTGTTGACCTTTGGGTGACTCCCCTCCCCAGGTATTCCCTGGAGAAGAAGGAGAAGCTTGGAACCCGCTGGGTGAAGTGCGGGAAGACTTCGGGTCCGGACTGTAAGTACCGCGTGACGGACGTCATCGAGGGGACGGAGGTTCAGTTCCAGGTCAGCGCCGAGAACGAGGGCGGCATCGGCCATCCCAGCGAACCCACCGAGATCCTCACCATCGAGGATCCCACAGGTCAGTCCGGCCAATCAGCAAGCGGTACAAAATGTCTTACATACGTATGTGTATGTAGACATATGTCTATATTAGAGCCCGACCGATAAAGGATTTTTAAGGCCGACATCGATACAAATATTTGGTGATTTAAAAAGCCGATATATCGGCCGATATATATATATTTTTTTTAAATCCAGAAAGGGTTAAAAAACATGAACAGATTTCCATAACATTAGGTATTTGTAGTTATTTATAAGTCCTCAATAACAATAATATGTATAAAAGTAAACTTTTTTGTTTTATTGTCACAACAGAACATCATAATATATTAAAGTTATTTAATATACTGATAAATAAAATGTATAAAAATACAAACTTAAGATATGTAACTTAAAGGGTTAGACACGAGCGTTGCCAACAGGGAGGTTGTAGAGTAGAGCGCCCTCTGGTGGACAAACTATACAGCGCCATTACTCAGAACATGGTTGAAGGGGGTTTTGTCCGTTTTTTAAAATCATTTTTAATATTCATTTATCGGCCATTATAATGACGATACCGATAGTTTGGAAAATGCCTAATATTGACGGGGTCTAGATAGATATACAATATATATAGTATATAGATGTATATACTATATATATATATATAGTATATACTATATATACTATATATAGGACAATCCTCTTGCATGATACCAGGTTGTATTTTTTCTGTTTGCTTGCCGAGATAGTTCTGTTCTTTTTTAATTTCCTGAAAAAAACAGCTTTGCATAATTAATGTGCATAAGTTTGACTGAACATTTTGTTCAAAAAAAGAAAAGTGTGGAAAGAGTGTAAATGTGTCCGTCCGTCCCCCTACAGGCATCCCATCGCCGCCCATGGAGCTGCACGTGACCGGAGCCAGCCGGGACTTCCTGTCCATCGCCTGGAAGCCGCCGCAGAGAGACGGCGGCAGCCGCATCAGCGGCTACCACATCGAGATGTGCGCCGCTGGCACGGAGAAGTGGATGAGGGTCAACTCGCGGCCGGTGAAGGAGCTGAAGTTCCGCGTGGAGGAGGGCATCGTCCCCGAGAAGGAGTACATCCTGAGAGTCCGCGCCGTCAACTCGGTCGGAGTCAGCGAGCCGTCTGACATCTCGGAGAACGTCTTCGCCAAAGAGAGCGACTGTAAGAGCGACTGTTGACCCTCCGTCTGTATATGTCGGTACAGCAGTGGATATGACCAGCCTGGTCGCACAGAATTCCGTGAAATGATCACGAATTGTTAACACCGAATTATGTGGTGGTGGCACGAAAATCTGTGTGGCCACCACGGAAAACAACGCCAATGTAAAGTCAATGAGAAGATGACGTAGCATTAGGAGCGACTACGGTAGAGAGTACTATGTAAGGCCGAAATTCCACGTAAGGAGGTTCAGGACTTTCACCCAGGAGACCGGGGATCGTGTCACGTTTCCTAAAGTCGCTTTCTTCTTTTCCGTCCCATTCTTCCCGCGTGTCACGCCACGAGCCCACCCACGACCTTTTCCTTAACCGTGTTCATTTCACGGATTTATTCCGTGGGCCCATCATGGAAATGTTTGCGATTCCGTGAAACTGCCCCAGATTTTGAGTTAAGGGGCCGTCTTCATTTCACGGAATTCTGTGAGATCAGGTTGATATGACTCATGCCTTTGGTGTGGGAGATCAGGGTTCGATTCCCACTGCGATACATCAACCAATGTGTCCCTGAACAAGGCACTTAACCCCTAGTTGCTCCAGAGGAGTGTTACCTCTGACATGCTATATATATATATATATATATATATATATATATATATATATATATATATATATCTCTGATATATATAGCAATTGTAAGTCGCTTTGGATAAAAGCGTCAGCTAAATGACATGTAATGTGATGTAATGTAGTGCACGATCCAATATGCGCATAAATATATGCAATGCGCTTAAATACGTAGTAGAAAACGTGACGCTATTTGTATCACGCATGAGTTGAAACACTTGACGGCCAGGCGGCACAACTGGCGGCATATTTCTGTAGGCTACATTTGAAGTAATTCATTAAGCAGTTCACGGCGGGTCTGTTTTATAAAGATAGTTAAAGGCATACTATGTAACTTTTCCCTCTTCGGTCCCCCTACAGGTTGTCTCATTGGAACTACAGATCGCTACATTGTAGTTCCAATGAGACGACCTGTAGGGGGACCGAAGAGGGAAAAGTTACATAGTATGCCTTTAAATGAAGTACTTATTGTCACTGATCCAAAACCAGATATCGACGTCCGTGTACTAAGCCTTGGCCACATTGTTATTTTTGTGTAACACCGTGTAGTGTGGGGATGTCGTGATGTTTTTAAATGTAGCTTAAGCTATGCATTACGAGGTGTTAACGTGGTTGCCAATCCCAAATAATAAAGGAGTTGTTACATGTTACATGAACGTACACCATTTTGGTTCCATGTGGAATGAATTCGGAGTCTTTCTGTCTCTGCAGACCTGCAGTTTCCTCCACACTCCCCTTTGCGAGCGCTGTGAAATGAATGAAATTCCCGCGGTGCAAAGGGGCGCGAGCGTGGAACAGATCGTGCAGTGTCGTAAACAGGATTATCATCTGTGCATGTTCATAACGGATCGTGCAGGCAGCACAGATCGCGTACCCACAGTATAAAGTATAACCCAGTTCTGTGTATCTTTTGTGGACAGATACTTTGCCAAAGTATGTAGCAAAGTACAACATTTCAAACAAAACATACTTGAGTAAAAGTAAAATTACAGATTTTTTAAACTACTCAATTACAGTAACGTGAGGAATCCCCACCTCTCTACTTCCTTCTTCAACGCTGATTATTTCTGTGTTTTCAGGCAACCCGACGCTGGAATTCCAGACTCTGGACCTGGTTGTCGTGGAGACCGAAAAGCTGCACATCCCAGTTCCCTTCAGAGCGGTCCCGTCGCCCAGAATCACCTGGCACAAAGACGGCAAAGAGCTGAAGGCCGACGAACGCCTCGGCTTCAGGTCCGTTAGACAAACTTTCATTATTATTTCTCTTCTTATTTTCTCGGATACCGCCTTGAGTTCAGTTGCAGCAGTGCATGATGGGATTGTTGTGTCCAACAGGAAGGAGTATGTTTCCTGTCACCTGGAGATCGACAGCAGTGTCCACGCTGACGCCGGACAGTATAAGGTGACCCTGGAGAACAAGCTGGGAGCCGCCAGCGCCACCATCAACGTCAAGGTTATCGGTACGCTGCCACACACAGAGACACACATATACACACATACACACACATATACACACACACACACACACACACACACACACACACACACACACACACACACACACACACACATACACACATATATACACACACACACACATATACACACACACACATACACACACACATATACACATATATATACACACACATATACATATACACACACACACACACACACACACACACACACACACACACACATATACACACACACACACATACACACACACACACACACATACACACATATACACATATATATACACACACATATACATATACACACACACACACACACACACACACACACACACACACACACACACACACATATATACCCCTCCTGTTATCCTTGGGGTCAATTTGACCCCATTCAATGTTTAACATCTCTAAAAAAGTGCTTGACACTACATAAAATCAGCACGACATAAAATCAGCATTTGAGCTTTTCATGACACCATCTTGAAAAAGATATACTTGAGATGACAAAGTTAGAGGGAAGTCGTGTGTATGGGGACAGTTGGAAAGATGTGTATGTGACAGACCTCCATGCCTACATTGGGTTGCTCATTTTGGCAGGAGTATACAAGTCAAAAGGTGGAGCAACAGCAAGCCTTTGGAAGGCAGACACTGGAAGGGCAATATTTCCAGCCAATATGTCTCTGAAAACATTCAATGTTTTCTCCCTCGTCATTCGCTTTGAGGACAGAGAAACGAGGCAGGGCCGATGGGAGCGGGACAAATTGGCAGCAATAGGGTAAATTGGGACAAGTGGGTGCAGCGATTACCCTTTCTCTACATTTCAGGCCCCATGTGACTGTGGAAGAATGTCTGGTTGCATTTTGTGGCCGCTGTCCCATCAGACAATATATACCTTAAAGACAAAAACATCTTTTTGTCAATTTAAGTTGAATCAGGGAGATTTTGCAGTGATTTTCATATGTTTCAACAGTCACGTAATAGGTATTCTGGATGTGTGTGTGTGTGTGTGTGTGTGTGTGTGTGTGTGTGTGGAGGGGGGGGGGGGGGGGGGGGGGGGCAACATTTTCCAGTTGCCAGTTTAGGCTATCAACATAGAAATTTGGTAAAAGTTTTTTAATTACCAACATTTTCTGGGGGTTTCAAATCCTGGGGTCAAATTGACCTCAAGGATAATGGATGTTAGTGAATTTGAGGATAACAGGAGGGATACACAGACACACACACACACACACACACACACACACACACATATATACACAGAGACACACACACACACACACATATACACAGAGACACACACACACACACACACACACACACACACACATATACACAGAGCGACACACACACACACACACACACACACACACACACACACACACACACACACACACACACATATACACAGAGACACACACACACATACACACACACACACACACACACACACACACACACACATATACACAGAGACACACACACACACACACACACATATACACAGAGACACACACACACACACACACACACACACACACATATACACAGAGCGACACACACACACACACACATATACACAGATACACACACACACACACACACACACACACACACACACACACACACACACATATACACAGAGACACACACACACATACACACACACACACACACACACACACACACACACATATACACAGAGACACACACATATACACACACACACACACACACACACACATATACACAGAGACACACACACACACACACACACACACACACACACACACATACATACACACACACACACACACATATACACAGAGACACACACACACATACATACACACACACACACACACATATACACAGAGACACACACACACATACACACACACACACACACACACATATACACAGAGACACACACACACACATACACACACACACACACATATACACAGAGACATACACACACACACATATACACATATACACACACACACACACACACACACACACACACACACATACACATATACACACACTCACGCACACATACCTGTATACACACAGACAGACAGACACACACACATATACACAGAGACACACACACACACACATATACACACATATACACAGAGACACACACATATACACACAGACACATATATACACACACAAACACACACACACACACACACACACACACACACACACATATACACAGACAGACAGATACACACAAAGACACACACACACACACACACACACATATAGACACACTCACGCACACATACCTGTATGCACACAGACAAGACAGACACACACACACGTCCAGTCTTCACGTTATCACGTAGAGATCAACATTACTCGTCCTATTATCAGGGCTGGGACCACACGGTCTATACCTATTATGTCTGATACGATATATTGTTATTTCGTGACTGATGAACACGTGTGTGTGTGTGTGTGTGTCTGTGTGTGTCTGTGTGTGTGTGTGCAGGTCTTCCTGGCCAGTGTAAGGACATCGTGGCCTCTGAGATCACGAAGAGTTCCTGTAAAGTGTCCTGGGAGCCTCCGGACTACGACGGTGGCAGCCCCATCGTTCACTACGTCATGCAGGTACCACAACATCGCCGTGTTTGTTATGGATTCCAGAGCTGCCGTCACGCTTTTATACTACTGCTACACTGCTAGGCAGCACGGGGGCCCAGTGGTTAGCACTTCTGCCTCACAGCAAGAAGGTTCTGGGTTCAAATCCAGGTGGTTCCGGGCCTTTCTGTGTGCATTTATAGAAATGTTGATTAATGTGCATTGTCCTAATCAAATATTTACTTACCACTACTGCGTTGACGCCTCGCGTCCACGCTACTGCAGAGTCTCCGAGACCCCTAAAACTTTAACACCGCTGCCCTCTGCAGGTGCTTGGTAGTCTGGACGAACAAACGGAGACGTTTGTAAAGTGGACGCAGACGCCAGCGTTCGCCTCCTGATCGGGTCTTATCAGTCATGAATATTTGGAGAAAAGAAATCTGAACTTTTGAGAAAAAAAGTCGCAATATATTTGAGAAAAGAAGTCAAGTATTTTATAAAACTTTAACATCGGGGCGGCCTCTCGCTGTCCCAGTGGGAGCGTGCGCTCCATGTGGGCTGAGTCCTTTGCAGCGGCGCGGGTTTGAGTCCGACCTGCGGCCCTTTGCTGCGTGTCGTCTCCTCTTTCTCTGTGCTTTTGTCTGGATAGTTCATCCGGAACAAGGTTGTCGGTTTTCCCCTAAAAATGTCCACAAACACAAACACACACACACACACACACACACACACACACATACATATACAGACACACACACACACACACACACACACACACACACACACACACACACACACACATATAAACAGAGACACACATACACACACACACACACACACACACACACACACACACACACACACACACACATGTATACACAGAGACACACACACATATACACACACTTCTTCTGATTCTGAAGGGGAAACTCTTGACGGAGGTCTTATAAGTGAAAGCGTAGCAGTGTGTGTGTGTGTGTGTGTGTGTGTGTGTGTGTGTGTGTGTGTGTGTGTATCTTTAACCAGCTGTTTCTACTGTGTGTGTGTGTGTGTGTGTGTGTGTGTGTGTGTGTATCTTTAACCAGCTGTTTCTGCTGTGTGTGTGTGTGTGTGTGTGTGTGTGTGTATCTTTAACCAGCTGTTTCTGCTGTGTGTGTGTGTGTGTGTGTGTGTGTGTGTGTGTGTGTATATCTTTAACCAGCTGTTTCTGCTGTGTGTGTGTGTGTGTGTGTGTATCTTTAACCAGCTGTTTCTGCTGTGTGTGTGTGTGTGTGTGTGTATATATCTTTAACCAGCTGTTTCTGCTGTGTGTTTGTGCAGCGGCGTGAGGCCGGCAGGAGGACGTACGTCAACATGATGTCCGGAGAGAAGAAGGTGTGCTGGACCGTCAAAGACCTGATCCCCAACGGAGAGTACTACTTCAGAGTCCAGGCCGTCAACAAGATCGGAGGGGGAGAGTTCATCGAGCTCCGCAACCCTGTCATCGCAGAGGACCAGAAACGTGAGGACAAAATAGTCCCAGCTTGTGTTCGTTATTAAAGGGACATTCCACCAGTTTGATAATGATTGCCAGAGCCGGGTCTTAACTCTCGTGTGGCCTCCCCGTCCAAACACACACGTTTTTAGTTTGTCTGGGTCAAAATTTCATTATTTTGTTGGTTGTTTTCCACACTTTTCTTGACGTTTTTGTCGATTTTATTCCAATTTTGTCACTTTTGCCGATGTTTTTTTTTTTTCACTTCATTAAAAGAATTGTGTCACTTTTGGCGAGGTTTTTGATGTTTTTTTGGTCACTTTTTTCAACATTTTATCACTTTTTCCAATATTTTGTCACTTTTTTCAACATTTTTGTCACTTTTTTCAACATTGTTGTCACTTTTTCCAATATTTTGTCACTTTTTAATCATTACGTTTTAGAAGAAATCTACAGACACAAATAGACAAAGTGTAGTCAGATAAATGTTTAGTTTCCACCGGTCTGAAAGAAGATGTTTTTGGAAGATAGAGAGCCTTAAAATATCTCAACCCTCGTGGTGTCTTCCTGTCGACCTGAAATTCTGTGTTTTTCTGGGTCGAAATTTCAAAAGAATGTTATGGTCTTTTTCTACACTTTTCTCAACGTTTTTGTCGATTTTATTCCAATTTTTTTTCACTTTTTTGGCGTTTTTTTAACTATGTTTTTGTCACTTTTTCCAATATTATTGTCCCTTTTTTAAACATTTTTGTCACTTTTTCCAACATTTGCCATTTAAAAAAAAATTGTTGTCATTTTTTTCAAAATTTTGTCACTTTTTTCAAAAAATTAGTCACTTTTTAAAACATTTTTGTCACTTTTTCCAACGTTCTTTTGTTCCTTTATACTTCTGATAGAGAGCGTTTTTGTAAACGGAGGTCATCAGGAGGCGTAAATCTGTAAAATGACGGAAAACTCTGCTGCTTTTTCGGCTTTTGACTGAATATGTATTATTCCTCTTAATGTTAGAAAGACACGTATAAAACGTACCGTGTGTGTGTGTGTGTCTCTACCAGACGCTCCCGACCCGCCCGTGGACGTGGAGACCCACAACCCCACCTCCAGCACCATCACCCTGACCTGGAAGCCTCCCATGTACGATGGCGGCGCCAAGATCATGGGCTACGTCCTGGAGAAGCAGAAGAAGGGCGAGGACACGTGGGAGCGTTGCAACGACTTCCTGGTGCCCGTCCTGTCCTACACCGTCAGGGGGCTGACGGAGGCCAAGAGCTACGCCTTCCGAGTCCGCGCCGAGAACGCCGCCGGGGTCAGCGAGCCGTCGCGGGCCACGCTGTTCGTCAAGATCTCTGACGCCATCGGTGAGAATGACGTCATCACCTGATGGATTCAGACAGACAGAAAGACAGACAGGCAGGCAGACAGAGAGAGAGAGAGAGAGAGAGACAGACAGACAGACAGGCAGACAGAAGGACAGACAGACAGGCAGGCAGGCAGACAGGCAGACAGGCAGACAGAGAGAGAGAGAGAGAGAGAGACAGACAGACAGACAGGCAGACAGAAGGACAGACAGACAGGCAGACAGGCAGACAGGCAGACAGAAGGACAGAAGGACAGACAGACAGACAAGCAGGCAGACAGACAGACAGACGTTTTTTAATCCCAAACTGTGAAATTGTTACAGCAGAAAGTTACATTGTCTCACACACACAGAAAGAAAATGGAATCACTGGAATATTGAAGAATATTCTGAATATTTCTGTCCAGAGGCAATCCCAACTTTACTTCTCTCTCTCAGATACATAGCTCCTTCTCTCTCAGATACATAGCTCCTTCTCTCTCAGATACACAGCTCCTTCTCTCTCAGATACATAGCTCCTTCTCTCTCAGATACATAGCTCCTTCTCTCTCAGATACATAGCTCCTTCTCTCTCAGATACATAGCTCCTTCTCTCTCAGATACATAGCTCCTTCTCTCTCAGATACATAGCTCCTTCTCTCTCTCAGATACATAGCTCCTTCTCTCTCAGATACATAGCTCCTTCTCTCTCAGAGCTCCTTCTCTCTCTCAGATACATAGCTCCTTCTCTCTCAGATACATAGCTCCTTCTCTCTCAGATACATAGCTCCTTCTCTCTCTCAGAGCTCCTTCTCTCTCTCAGATACATAGCTCCTTCTCTCTCTCAGATACATAGCTCCTTCTCTCTCTCAGATACATAGCTCCTTCTCTCTCAGATACATAGCTCCTTCTCTCTCTCAGAGCTCCTTCTCTCTCAGATACATAGCTCCTTCTCTCTCTCAGATACATATCTCCTTCTCTCTCAGATACATAGCTCCTTCTCTCTCTCAGAGCTCCTTCTCTCTCTCAGATACATAGCTCCTTCTCTCTCTCAGATACATAGCTCCTTCTCTCTCTCAGATACATAGCTCCTTCTCTCTCAGATACATAGCTCCTTCTCTCTCTCAGAGCTCCTTCTCTCTCAGATACATAGCTCCTTCTCTCTCTCAGATACATATCTCCTTCTCTCTCAGATACATAGCTCCTTCTCTCTCTCAGAGCTCCTTCTCTCTCAGATACATAGCTCCTTCTCTCTCAGATACATAGCTCCTTCTCTCTCTCAGAGCTCCTTCTCTCTCAGATACATAGCTCCTTCTCTCTCTCAGAGCTCCTTCTCTCTCAGATACATAGCTCCTTCTCTCTCTCAGATACATAGCTCCTTCTCTCTCAGATACATAGCTCCTTCTCTCTCAGATACATAGCTCCTTCTCTCTCTCAGATACATAGCTCCTTCTCTCTCAGATACATATCTCCTTCTCTCTCAGATACATAGCTCCATCTCTCTCTCAGAGCTCCTTCTCTCTCAGATACATAGCTCCTTCTCTCTCTCAGATACATAGCTCATTCTCTCTCAGATACATAGCTCCTTCTCTCTCAGATACATAGCTCCTTCTCTCTCAGATACATAGCTCCATCTCTCTCAGATACATAGTTCCTTCTCTCTCAGATACATAGCTACTTTGCATCTGTCGTACAGTGATTTTAGTGTACAGTATACAGGGCATGCAGTTAAGCTAACAACATGCTAACGTATGTTTGTTGTAGCTTACAATTCACTGATGTACAGAGATGAGTCTTGATCCAGTAAATCCCCTCTTCTCTCCCAGACCCTCCCAAGGTGTTCCTGAGCGGCAGCCTGCAGTCCGGCCTCAGCGTGAAGCGCGGCTGCGAGATCCGCCTGGACGCCAACATCTCGGGCGCGCCGTACCCTGAGATCACCTGGTACTGGAACAACCAGAAGATCCGGCCCGAGGCCCTCCGCAAACGGCCCGAGAAACCCCTGAAAAAGAAGGTGGAGAAGAAGGAGGAGGAGAAGAAAGAGGAGAAGAAGGAGGGAGAGGCCGAGAAGAAGGAGGGAGAGGAGAAGAAGGAGGGAGAGGCCGAGAAGAAGGAGGGAGAGGTGAAGGAAGGAGAGGAGAAGAAGGAAGGAGAGGAGAAGAAGGAAGGAGAGGAGAAGAAAGAGGAGGAGAAGAAAGCAGAGGTAGCAGCCGAGCCGGAGGAAGAAGAGACAGACTACCCGACGATAAACGAGCGTCTGACCGTGGACAACCGTCACCGCGGCATGTCGTCCATCATCATCAAGGACTCGTACCGCGCCGACCACGGCGTCTACATGGTGAAGGTGGAGAACGACCACGGCATCGCCTCGGCAACCTGCGAGGTCAACGTGCTCGGTGAGAATCAGCTGGTAGACTGGGACGGACATCTTCCATTACTTTACCCTTTTTTTTTTTTTTTATAGAAGAAATGAATTCAATTTAATTGTGTAAATACATATTTTGATTTGTATAAGCTCTCCATAAGTTCTGGGTAAAAACCTTCATTTGTAAAGAAACTAAAGGGGTCAGATGAATGTAGCCGAGTAGAAATACTCAGTGAAGTACCTCGAGTACAGTACTTAAGTGAATGTACTCATCTCTGGATTTCAAAAAGAATTCAGTACGAAAGGGTAGGGCTGCACGATACGAGGAAAATATGCCATAACGTGGTTGAATATCGTGATATCGATACAACTTGTGATAAATTACACAGATATTAATGTGTTCTCAGTTCTGCAGACACACACACACACACACACACTCACACACACACACACACACACACACACACATATACACACACACAGACACACACACACATATATACACACACACACTTATACCCATATATACACACAGACACACAGAGACACACACACACGCACACACACACACACACATATACACACACACAGACACACACAAACATATACACAGACACACACACACACAGACACACATATACACACACAGACACACACACACACACACACACACACACATATACACACACACAGACACACACAAACATATACACAGACACACACACACACAGACACACACGTACACACACAGACACACATGTGTACACACACACACACACACACACACACACACACACACACACACACACACATACACACACACAGACACACACACACACACACACACACAGACACACACACACATATACACAGACAGAGACACACACAGACACACATGTACACACACAGACACACACACACACACACACAGACACACACACACACACACACACACAGACACACACGTATACACACACAGACACACATGTACACACACAGACACACACAGACACACATATACACACACACACATACACAGACAGAGAGACAAACACATACACAACAAACTGCTTGTTGACTTTAAAATAATGAAAGGAAATCATTTCCAACTGTGTGTTATTGAACAGATTGAACATTGACTTTAATATAAAAGGCAGAACTAAAATAGAACCACAGTCCGTTTTCTTCTGACATTTTCTTTATCTTTCGCGATATTTCGGAGCCTTTTTGCGATGTGTTAATTGTTAATCGCGCCGGTTGAGGCTGTGTGTTGACGGTGTTTTTCCGTCTGTCTGCAGATACTCCCGGGCCTCCCGTGAAGTTCATCTTCGAGGAGGTGAGGAAGAACTCTGTGATTTGCTGCTGGTCCCCCCCGCTGGACGACGGCGGCAGCGAGATCCTCAACTACACGCTGGAGAAGAAGGACAACTCCAAGCTGGAGATCGGCTGGAGCTGCGTCACGTCCACGCTGAGAGGCTGCCGCTACCTGGTGCCCAAACTCATCGAAAAGAAGGAGTACATCTTCAGGGTGGTGGCCGAGAACAAGTTCGGCGCCGGGCCGTACTGCATCTCCAAACCGCTCATCGCCAAGAATCCTTTCGGTACGCTGGTATTTACTATTACTAGGCATTGGATTCTGACGGTATCATGACCTTCAGCCAAAATATCTCGGTTTCACGGGAGCGTGCCTATGTGGGCTGTGGGACCATAGGGCTGTAGGAACATAAGGCTGTGGGACCATAGGGCTGTGGGACCATAGGGCTGTAGGAACATAAGGCTGTGGGACCATAGGGCTGTGGGACCATAGGGCTGTAGGAACATAGAGCTGTGGGACCATAGGGCTGTGGGAACATAGGGCTGTGGGACCATAGGGCTGTGGGACCATAGGGCTGTGGGACCATAGAGCTGTGGGACCATAGGGCTGTGGGACCATAGGGCTGTAGGAACATAGAGCTGTGTGAACATAGGGCTGTGGGACCATAGGGCTGTGGGAACATAGGACTGTGGGAACATAGGGCTGTGGGAACATAGGGCTGTGGGAACATAGGGCTGTGGGAACATAGGGCTGTGGGAACATAGGGCTGTGGGAACATTGGGCTGTGGGAACATAGGGCTGTGGGAACATAGGACTGTGGGAACATTGGGCTGTGGGAACATAGGGCTGTGGGAACATAGGACTGTGGGAACATTTCCGCTTCCAACCTGTAGGGGGACCAAAGCGGGAAAAGTTACATAATGTTGCTTTAAATGTTTAATTTTTTGCAAGTGTTGCATGACAGTGTGCAGGAGTTTCTTTGCAATAAATGGAAGATAAATGTTTTCCCCCGTAGTGCTTCAAACGTGACATACAATTGGGCTTGATTTATGTTTGAGTCTCACTCAGTTCTCCTCTGCTCTCCCGCTCCCCTTCGGCCTTCCTCAGATCCTCCCGAGGTACCCGAGAAGCCGGAGATCGACGACATCACGGCCCACAGCATGCTGGTCACCTGGACGCCACCAAACGACAACGGCAGCCCCATCCTGGGGTACTGGGTGGAGCGCCGCGAGATCAACAGCTCCCACTGGGCACGCGTCAACAGGTGAGGAAACACAACGACTAAACCCGTACTAAGTCTCACAAGAAGGTATTCAGATCCTCTGCTGCAGTAACAGGACTAATACCACACTGTAGAAATACTCTGTTACAAGCAGAAGTCCTGCAGTGGAAATGTTACTTCAGTAAAAGTCTGTGAGTATCATCAGGAAAATGTAGTTAAAGTATTAAAACACTTTAGACACACACACACACACACACACACACACACAAACACACACACACACACACTCAGACAGAGGCACAGACACACATACACACACACACACACACACACACACACACAGACAGAGGCACAGACACACACACACACACTCAGACAGAGGCACAGACACACACACACACACACACACACACACACACACACACACACACACACACACACACATACACACACAGACAGACACACACACACAGACACACACACACATACACACACACACACACACACACACACATACACACACAGACAGACACACACACACAGACACACACACACACACACTCAGACAGAGGCACAGACACACATACACACACACACACACACACACACACACAGAGACACACACACACACACACACACACACACTCAGACAGAGGCACAGACAGACACACACACACACACACTCAGACAGAGGCACAGACACACACACACACACACACACACACACACACACACACACACACACATACACACACAGACAGACACACACACACAGACACACACACACACACACACACACACATACACACACAGACAGACACACACACACAGAGACACACACACACACACACACACACACACACTCAGACAGAGGCACAGACACACATACACACACACACACACACACACACACACACACACACACACACACAGAGACACACACACACACACACACACACACACACACACACACACACACACACACACACACTCAGACAGAGGCACAGTCACACATACATGCACACACACAGAGACACACACACACACACACACACACTCAGACAGAGGCACAGACACACACACACACACACACACAAACACACAGAGACACACACACACACACACACACACACACACACTCAGACAGAGGTACAGATACACACACATACATGCACCATTGTGTAAAGGATCAACCAGTTGTGTGTGTGTGTGTGTGTGTGTGTGTGTGTGTGTGTGTGTGGACTTGTAGCCGTTATATTGTCGTCTAGTTTACTTTAGAATCAAACATCAGATTTATAAACTACATGTGTTCTGTGAGCAGTAATCTTAACGTGTAAAGTAACTAGTAACTAAAGTAACTAGTAACTAAAGCTGTAACAGATGAATGTAGCGGAGTAACTAAAGTAACTAGTAACTAAAGCTGTAACAGATGAATGGAGCGGAGTAACTAAAGTAACTAGTAACTAAAGCTGGAACAGATGAATGTAGTGGAGTAACTAAAGTAACTAGTAACTAAAGCTGTAACTGATGAATGGAGCGGAGTAACTAAAGTAACTAGTAACTAAAGCTGGAACAGATGAATGGAGCGGAGTAACTAAAGTAACTAGTAACTAAAGCTGGAACAGATGAATGTAGTGGAGTAACTAAAGTAACTAGTAACTAAAGCTGTAACTGATGAATGGAGCGGAGTAACTAAAGTAACTAGTAACTAAAGCTGGAACAGATGAATGGAGCGGAGTAACTAAAGGAACTAGTAACTAAAGGAACTAGTAACTAAAGCTGGAACAGATGAATGTAGTGGAGTAACTAAAGTAACTAAAGTAACTAGTAACTAAAGCTGTAACAGATGAATGTAGTGGAGTAACTAAAGTAACTAGTAACTAAAGTAACTAGTAACTAAAGCTGTAAGAGATGAATGTAGCGGAGTAACTAAAGTAACTAGTAACTAAAGCTGGAACAGATGAATGTAGCGGAGTAACTAAAGTAACTAGTAACTAAAGCTGGAACAGATGAATGTAGCGGAGTAACTAAAGTAACTAGTAACTAAAGCTGGAACAGATGAATGTAGCGGAGTAACTAAAGTAACTAGTAACTAAAGCTGTAACAGATGAATGTAGCGGAGTAACTAAAGTAACTAGTAACTAAAGCTGGAACAGATGAATGTAGCGGAGTAACTAAAGTAACTAGTAACTAAAGCTGGAACAGATGAATGTAGCGGAGTAACTAAAGTAACTAGTAACTAAAGCTGGAACAGATGAATGTAGCGGTCTAACTAAAGTAACTAGTAACTAAAGCTGGAACAGATGAATGTAGTGGAGTAACTAAAGTAACTAGTAACTAAAGCTGTAACAGATGAATGTAGAGGAGTAACTAAAGTAACTAGTAACTAAAGCTGTAACAGATGAATGTAGTGGAGTAACTAAAGTAACTAGTAACTAAAGCTGGAACAGATGAATGTAGCGGAGTAACTAAAGTAACTAGTAACTAGAGTAACTAGTAACTAAAGCTGTAACAGATGAATGTAGTGGAGTAACTAAAGTAACTAGTAACTAAAGCTGGAACAGATGAATGTAGTGGAGTAACTACAGTAACTAAAGTAACTAAAGCTGTAACAGATGAATGTAGAGGAGTAACTAAAGTAACTAGTAACTAAAGCTGGAACAGATGAATGTAGAGGAGTAACTAAAGTAACTAGTAACTAAAGCTGGAACAGATGAATGTAGAGGAGTAACTAAAGTAACTAGTAACTAAAGCTGGAACAGATGAATGGAGTGGAGTAACTAAAGTAACTAGTAACTAAAGCTGTAACAGATGAATGTAGCGGAGTAACTAAAGTAACTAGTAACTAAAGCTGTAACAGATGAATGTAGTGGAGTAACTAAAGTAACTAGTAACTAAAGCTGTAACAGATGAATGTAGCGGAGTAACTAAAGTAACTAGTAACTAAAGCTGTAACAGATGAATGTAGCGGAGTAACTAAAGTAACTAGTAACTAAAACTGGAACAGATGAATGTAGTGGAGTAACTAAAGTAACTAGTAACTAAAACTGGAACAGATGAATGTAGAGGAGTAACTAAAGTAACTAGTAACTAGAGCTGGAACAGATGAATGTAGCGGAGTAGAAGTAGAAAGTGGCATGAAAAGAAAAGACTCAAATAAAGTACAAGTACCTCAACATCTGGTACTGAAGTACAGTACTGGAGTAGATGTACTTAGTTACATTTCAGCGCTGGTATTGACTGATGTTCCTTCTGTCCTGGCCTTTAGGGACATGGTTCCTGACACCGAGCTGAACGTGGAGGGTCTCCTCGAGGGGCTGACGTACATCTTCAGGGTGGCAGCTGAAAACCAGGCCGGCCCCGGAAAGTTCAGCGGCCCCTCGGAACCCAAAACAGCCCAGGCTCCCATCTGTACGTAGCTGTAAACTAAACTCTGTGTTCAGGACAAGTCTGATCAACGTTTCCATCACACACACACATACACACACACACACACACACACACACACACACACACACACACACACACACACACACACACACACAGAGACTCACACACACACAGACACACACACACAGAGACTCACACACACACACACAGAGACTTACACACACACAAAAAACACACACACACACACACAGAGAGACTCACACACACACACAAAACACACACACACACACACACACACACACACACACACACACAGACACACACACACACACACACACACACACACACACACACACACACACAGAGACTCACACACAGACACACACACACACACAGACAGACACACACTCACACACACACACACACACACACACACACACAGACACACACAGACAGAGACACACACACACATACACACACACACACACACACACACACACACACACACACACACACACACACACACAGACACACACAGACAGAGACTCACACACACACACACACACACACAGACACACACAGACAGAGACTCACACACACACATACACACACACACACACACACACACACACACACACACACACATATGTAGACATAATAGATATACTATGGTATTGAGATCAAACTTTACACCCTCTAATCTCCATGCATTTTCCTTTCGTCGGACTAATTACATATTTAGAAAAACTGCTCATGAGAATCAGAATCAGAATTGACTTTATTGTCAACAAAATGAAAAGTGCTTCTCTATGGTGCAAACACACAGACACACACACACACACACACACACAGACACACACACACACACACACACACACACAGACACACACACACACACACACACACAGAGAGAGACACACACACACACACACACACACACACACAGACACACACACACACACACACACACAGACACACACACACACAGAGACACACACACACACACACACACACAGACACACACACACACACACACACACACACACACACACACACAGACACACACACACACACACACACACAGAGAGACACACACACACACACACACACACAGACACACACACACACACACACACACAGACACACACACACACACACACACACACAGAGACACACACACACACACACACACACACACACACACACACACACACACACACACACAGAGACACACACATATTCTACCCACAGAATAATAAACATGAGCCTTATCTGTTTGTGTCTCTGTAGTACCCCCGGGACCTCCAGTTGCTCGAGTGGCGGCGACCACCGACCACTCCATCGACGTGGAGTGGGACCCGCCTGCCGACAACGGCGGAGGAGAGATCCTGGGATACCACGTGGAAAAGGTCAGATCATCAACAAACAACCTAACTTTATTCTTACTCCTCACGTTTAAAGCTCGTATGGGTCTGCCTCTTAAAGCCTAACTCTCGCCGAAATGCAACTTAGGGTCTTTTTGTGAATGTACCCGAGTCAAACTTTGGTTTAAAAGTATATTTAGGACGGAATCGCCACTTTTAAGACCATATTCTTGTTTTTCGGTCAAATGGCCTTTTGAATGGGAGTGCTAGGAGCACTACACCTTAACGAAAGTATTAACCAGCTGCAGCCCAGTCGCATGGCAGTTCGTGAAATAGTAACGTTTCAATTTCATGGTGATCACCATGAAATAAAGTAGAAAAACGTGTCCCTGTACACGTATCAATAGATCAAAATAACGTGACTATTTCACAAACTTCTGTGAGACCGGGTTGCATTTTCATAGACTTGCTTTAATGTCTCTCTTTATTCCCTTTTTATTGTCTCATTTTATTGTTCCTTTTGATCTGTATCTGTTATTGCTATTGATCTCTTGTATATATATATATATATATATATATATATATATATATATATATATATATATATAGATAGATAGATAGATAGATAGATAGATAGATATATATATATATATATATATATATATATATATATATATATATATATATATATATATATATATAGATAGATAGATAGATAGATAGATATATACTAGTTTTTATCATTATTATTATACACACAGTACAATGTAGGGAAATTGTATTTTTGCATTTTAACCCATCCTAAGTATTATTATCACAGGTCTCCTCTTATGTTCATGTTCCAGGGTCCCCACGGGATCTTAAGTCTTTAAAAAGTCTTAAGTTGGGCGCTCTGATATCTCAGTTGGTAGAGCGAGCACCCATATATAGAGGTTTAATCCTCAATGCAGCGGGCCAGCTTTCAACTCCCTTTGCTGCATGTCATTCCCCCTCTCTCTCGCCTTTCATGTCTTCAGCTGTCCTGTCAATAAAGACCTAAAAATGCTCAAAAAATAATCTTTTTTAGCTTGTCCTTTCGTAGGATTAAATAAATGCTGTAACGTCATGTGTGGGTAGAACGTTTAAATTGACTTTATTTTGTACTTTTTGGTTTCATAGCATAAGAGCTCTCAATGCAACAATATTCAATTCAATGTATGTTATTAGAGTACAAACTCACATTTGTTTTTTGTAAATATATGTTACTTTACTTGGTTTTAAATCCACACTGATTTTCTCTCATATGGCCATGAAGTTGGCATTACATTTCATCTTAGGTGGTATTAAAATAGTCTTAAAAAGTCTTAAATGTCATAGGGGTACCCTGTATTTGTAAAATCTTTGAGACTTTCTCAACTTAAGACCTTAAAGTGTCTTAATTTTAGCTCAGACTAATGTTAGTTTGTTCTGTGTTGTTCCTCAGGCCATGGTTGGTACCAAGGACTGGTCCCGGGCCACAGAGCGTCTATGGAAGACCCGGTCCTTCACTGTCTATGGGGTCCGCGAGGGAGCCAAGTACTCAGTCCGAGTCATCGGCTGTAACTCTGCCGGAGAGGGAACGCCAGGATTCACAGAGGCTGTGTTTGTCAGGAATCCTGCAGGTCAGCCGGAGAGAAAACAGAGACTGAAAAACTGATTTATTTAGGTTAAATGTTGTCGAATTCAGAGTTGATGGAAATCTCATAGCTGTTTTATGTGTTTGTGTCTTCTTTCCTCGGTTGGCCTCCACAGAGAAGCCGATGATTGACCTGGAACTGTCTGTCAAGAACGGCGTGATCATCAGAGCCGGAGAGAACCTCCATGTGCCTGCGACAGTCACAGGTAAACCCTACCCGACCATCACCTGGACCAAGGACGATGCCAAACCTGACAAAGACCGCGTGGAGATCCTCACCGAGGGCAACGACAGTGTCGTTTTCATCAAGAACGCGCAGAGGAAGGACTGCGGCAAATACCACATCGCCGCTTGCAACCCCAGCGGCACAAAGCACGCTTCCATCAGAGTGGATGTTGTAGGTGAGTGAAACTCCAGGAAGGCAGGACTTGATGCTAAAACTCAGCTGTTAAGTTTTTTTAAAGGGACAAACTTTCAAAGTCTAAGTCAACTTGATTATCCCGCAAGGGGAAATTCATGTGGTCTTCTTAAAAGAAAAAGAAACTCAGCACTTTAAAATATGGTCAGTACACAGTACAATATTATTCAGATAGGTTCAGATTGGTAAGCACGAGATACTTTCTGGTGCGCCAAAGATACTTTTCTTGCGAGCACGCAAAAATATTTCGCGCTTGTGAAAAAAAATACTGAATACTGGTCAAAATTGCTGCAGAGGAGGCGGTATTCATCAGCCTGAAAATGCAACAAAATGTACCTGAACCAGCCTTAGATTGGTTTCTCATTAATTCAATTCAATTTCAATTCAATTTATTTATAGTATTAAATCATAACAAGAGTTATCTCGAGACACTTTACCCTAATCCAAGGGAATATTCTGGGCGGGAAAAGAAACATAAGGACTCCGGGGAGTAAACTCCCCAGAGCTAGGTTAGTAACAAGCATTTCAGGGGCAAGGATGCACACAAATGGAAACAAATGGAAAGAGAGAGGAGAGAGCAGCTCGGTGTGTCACAGGAAGGAAGGAACTTCCCCCCTAGTCTGGAACTATAATAGCATAACTAAGAGAGGCAGGCTAAAGAGAGGTGCCTGATCGGGCTAGAACTCTCCCCAACCGGACCGGGCTGTACTGGCCTGCCTCCCTCTACTCTATTCACTCCTTAACTATAAGCTTTATCAAAGAGGAGTGTTTTCAGTTTATTCTTAAATATGGTGATGGTGTCTGCCCCCCTGACCCAAACTGGGAGCTGGTTCCACAGGAGAGGAGCCTGATAGCCGAAGGCTCTGGCTCCTATTCTACTTTTAGAGATTCTAGGAACCACGAGAAGCTCTGAATTCTGGGTGCGTAGAGCTCTAGTGGGACGATAAGGTACTAAGAGCTCTTCAAGATATGTAGGTGCTTGACCATTTAGAGCTTTGTAGGTCAGGAGTAGGATTTTAAATTCAATCCTGGATTTTACTGGACTAGATTCATTAGCACTAGATTGTGTGCTCATGAGAGAAGTATCTTGTGCTCAACAGAAAGTATCTTGTGCTTCTTGTGAGCATGGGATACTTAATTTCCTTACAGTTAATTGATGCTATGAAATAAAAATGGACACAGAAGGATAATATTGTTTTATTTTCAGATGTCCCCGGACCCGTCACGGACCTGAAGCCCGTCGTTGTCACTCGCAAGATGATCTTCTTGAACTGGGACGACCCAGTGGACGATGGAGGCAGCGACCTGACTGGCTTCCTCGTGGAGCGCAGAAGTCCCAATTCTCATGCATGGAGGCAACCCGTTGAAACCACCTCCTCCAAGTGCGAGTGCATGGGCATAGTGGAGGGACAGGAGTACATCTTCCGCGTCATTGCCAAGAACAAGTACGGCCTGGGCACGCCCGTAGAGATGGACGTCATCAAGGCTGTTGACCCACAGGGTGAGTCCTAACATCTCTTTTGATTAGATTAGATTAGATTTTGATTAGAAATTGTCCTAAAATTCTCTCTTGTGAGCAGAAAAGTAGATTTTTAGTACAAACTAATGTATTTGCTGTTTATGCAGGCCCACCGTCATACCCTGAGAAGTTCCACTACACCGAACGCACCAAGAACTCCCTTACACTGACCTGGAAGCCGCCTCGTAACGACGGCGGCAGCCCTATCATCGGCTACACCGTTGAGAAAAAGAGAGCAGACAAGCAGGTCTTTGAGCCATGCAATACGGAGATGTGCCCCAACTTGACCATGACTGTTGAGGGCCTGGAAGAGGACTGGATGTACGAGTTCAGGATCAAGTGTGCCAACCTGATTGGAGAAAGCGAGCCATCCATCCCGTTGAGTGTGATTATCCAAGACGACGAAGGTAAGGCGGAATGGTCTTTAAAACTTAACTTAACCCTACTCTTATATTCAAGTAAGGGACCGTGGCAGATTTTGTGCTGACTTGTTTTGTTTCCATTTTGTCCCTCTCAGTGTCTCCTGAAGTCCACATGCTGAAGCACTTCAAGGGTGACTATATTACCGTGAAGAAGGGTGAGTCCGTTGAGCTCCCCGCTGATATCCTGGGCCTCCCCATCCCTAAGATCGAGTGGACCAAGGATGACGTGGTGATCGAGCCCACAGAGGCTCTGCTGATTGAGACTGAGGTGACCGGCAGGTTGAACGCAAAGACCACGTTGTCCATCCCAGCAGTCAACAGGAGGGACCGCGGCAGCTACACTGTGACCGCCTCCAACAACATGGGCACAGCCAAGCACACCACCTATGTCATGGTGCTGGGTGAGTTAAAACATGCCACTAACAAAAGACATGGTGCACTAATGAGTTTGTAAAATATAGGGTGTACTTTACTAACTTTAATTTGCCCTCCTCTCAGACCGACCACTTCCACCCAGGAATTTGACAGTGTCCAACATCAGGGCGGAGTCTTGCCACCTCCATTGGGAAGTACCGCTGAGCACTGGTGGCAGCGAGCTGACCAACTACATTGTTGAGAAGATGAAAGTGGTGGAAGAGGAACCGCAGCTGGAAGAGGGACAGGAAGCTCCACCTGGACCACAGTGGGAGGAGGTCAACAACATCGTCATTGAGAGGAAACTCGGGGTATGTCCTGATAATAACAAAAATAATAATAATAACAGGGTTGTCATAGGCTTTTAAAGCCCTATTTGACTCTAATGGGAACATCACTTCCCTCTGCAGGTTTGGGAACTGGAGACCAACAAGTCCTACCTGTTCCGGGTCAAAGCCCAAAATCGTTACGGTATATCTGACCCCTGCACATCAGAGGAAGTCATGATCATAGACCCATTCGGCCTTCCTGGCCCACCAGAGAAACCAAAGATTGCAGAGTACTCAAAGACCTCCATGACCCTAACCTGGGAACCTCCCAGGGACACTGGCGGCTCTATGATTATCGGCTACTGGCTGGAGAAGAGGGAGAAAGGCACTGACTACTGGGCCAAAGTCAACAAGACGCCGGTCACCAAGAGGGGCATGAAAGGCTGGGACTACCAGGTGAGCATATGGGACTGTGTAAGCACAGAATTACATTTTTACATTGAATGTCAATCATTGCCTCAGTGTTTACAGCTCTGGGTCCATTGCTTAAAGAAACTGCTCACCTGGCAAGTGTAGGATCTGTATTTGAACCCAACTTTTGTAAACCTAGCAAAATAGAATCTCAGGTTAAACCCAAACAGACCAGTATACCTTTGGGATACTTCCTCATTGACATTTATGAAGGTCTATCACAGAGATTTGAGAATAACTTTTACAAGAAATGAACATACTATGTCCGAGTCCTTAAGGAAGCCTGCTTCATCACAGACCTTTAGATAGGCCCATTGAGACTGTTAGGAAGGTCCTTGACAAACATTCAAAATGGTCCATAAAAACCTTAAGATTGTCCTTTGTAGATCCTACACTCCGGTCTGTTGTAAACTTTGGGAAGGTCCATCCCACCCTTTAGAATGGTTCAGCAAAATCCTTTAGGATGGTCCTTTGTAGATCCTACACTCTGGTCTGTTGTAGACTTTGGGAAGGTCCATCGCAACCCTTGAAGATGGTCCATCAAAATCCTTTAAGATAGACCTTTGTAGACCTTAAGATCTGGTCTCTTTCAAACCTTTGAGAAGGTCCATCACAAAACTTCAGGATGGTCCTTTGCAGACCTTCAGATATAATCTGTTACAGACACTTGGGAAGGTCCATTGCAATCCTTTCGGAAACTCCATTATTCACCTTAAAAATGGTTTGTCAAAGACCTTTAAGAAGGTCCTTTGTAGACCTTCAGATAGAAAGGTTACAGTTCTTTAGAAAACTCCTGCTTCCCACAGGTGTCTGTTAAATCCACTTATCCTTCTTTGTCTCCCAGGTGACTCGTCTGTTCGAAGGAACAGAGTACGAGTTCAGGGTTGCTGCCACCAATTCTGCAGGAATGGGACCATTCAGCGGACCGTCTGACTCTGCCTTCGCTGTCGATCCCATCAGTAAGTAAAAAACAACAGGCTTCTTTTCAAGGGTTGGATAATGAATAAGTCCTACGTATCAAAATAAACTTAACTGAAATCTATGTGATTAATCAAAGTCCTTTGACCAGATCATTTTGGTAAATGATGAATTTGATTCCCCAAACTGGACACTACTGTATTCTTACAAACTGCTGCTCTCCACTCCAGCTCCTCCGAGCATGCCCGCTGCTCCTGAGGTGATTGATAAGACAAAGCACAGTGTCACACTTTCCTGGGAGCCACCAGAGAGGGACGGAGGAAGCCCCGTCAAGGGCTACATCATCCAGATCCAGGACGAGGCCGCGACAAAGTGGATAAGTGTGAACGACGCCGACTCCCTCCACCCCACCACCGAGTTCACTATGCCCAGCCTCCGTGCGCTCAAACGCTACCGCTTCAGGATCATCGCTGTCAACGACATCGGCGAGTCCGACCCCAGCCCCAGCACCAGCGAGGTTCTGGTTGAGGACGTCGCATGTATGTTTAACTTTAAAGTCTCGCTGCCAAAAATAGATAACTTTTATCATAATCCAAAATTTTTTTTTTCGTGTATATATCTCTTCGCCTTCACTGATGTTTACCCTGGTGTTTCTCACTTGACAGTTGCTCCTTCCATCTCCATCGACGTGCTGATGGACGACCTGCTGTACATCCGTGCTGGAGATCCAATCAGGATCCCCGCCACCATTAAGGGCCGCCCTGTTCCCAAGGTAACCTGGGAATTTACTGGCAAAGCCAAGTCGCACAAGAAGAACAAACTGCACACGCTGCCTGTGGACTCAGAGGTGAGACCTGCTCCTTTTCATGATGAAACATTGTGTTTGTATTGTATATACTTATTTACAGAAAACCCTGAAAAACAGCGAAGAAATACGAAGAAAAACCCTAAAATGTTATTACAATACTGCTGTTTTTTTTATTTGTAATTGTATGTTTTATAGAACATTTATCTTCTATAAAGGTCAGGTTTTTTTTCATGTTTTCTGGGTTTTAGTTTCATTTTCGAACGTTTTTTGTGTATTCAGATTCAGTCCACAGACACCACGTCCGTTGTGACCATCCCCGTCAGTCTGAGGACGCACTCTGGACGCTACACCATCACCGCCAAGAACAAGTCCGGACAGAAACACATCAACGTCAGAGTCATTGTCCTCGGTATGTTTGTTGTCTGTACTGTATATACTGTACAAACATATCACTCAAAGGTCTGAATCTGAATTTTGTTTAAGGTCAGGGGACCAGTAGACTCGCATTGCCAGACCTTCCTCCACAGCTCTGCGGAGGAAGGTCTGTCTAGTCCACACAGCATTCCTGGATGGGAGAAAAACATGCTCTGGTTTATTGGCATTTCTTTAAACCAGTGGTTCCCAACCTGGGGTCCGGGGACCCCTCAGGGGGGCGGCAAAGATCACAGGGGGTGCGCAAGTCTTTATCTGGTTTGAGCTTGAGGTAAAAAAAAAATATATATATATATATTTGCACATGTTAAACAAATTATGATAATACACTAGAATATATAATGTATAAAAAGTCTGTATAAAAACTATATATTTTTGTTCTCGCTTAAAATTGTAGGCAGGCTACTTAGTAGGCCAAACCTCCGGGACCTCTTAACCTGTGACCCTTGCTGTCATCAGGTCAGCTGCTAACGGCTGCTAGCTGTTAGGTGCTAGCTGTTAGGTGCTAGCTGCTATCATCCTCGTTTTTCCTGCCGCCACGGCATCACTATTTTATGAATGAAACATAGCGGAGAAACGTGAAAGTGCTGATAACTTCTCTGTATCAAAAAAGAAAGTAAGGATCTATCTCGAGAGTTACCTCAACTTTGGTTTCGGAGGGGGGGGGGGGCTCAGCTTTTCTTAGACATAAGTAGGGGGGGCGCCAAGGAAAAAAGGTTGGGAACCACTGCTTTAAACCAATCACAATCGTCTTGGGCGGGGCTAAGCTCCGGACGGATGCACAGTGCCTCTGCTAAATAGCCTCAGGAAGGAACTTGTTTTGGTGGAACATGTGTATGTTAAGTAGTACTTACCTAGGTAAGTATCTAGGTACTGTAAGTACTTTTAGTCGTGCAACAGAAGACTCAGATTGGACAAATAGTCTAGCTAGCTGTCTGGATTTACCCTGCAGAGATCTGAGGAGCAGTTAACCATACAGTAGTCCTCATACTTTCCCAGATATCAAGCTTCTCTTAGTTTCTTTTTGAAGCTTCAGGTATTTCCCGTTAGGATTAAATCTTGGGGGAGTAGAAGAGTGTCTCTGGATGTTACAGTCTCTGTTTAGTTCTTGTCTGATTGTAATTTTCTCCTTGATGCAGACGTCCCCGGAGCCCCGAAGGACCTAAAGGTTACCGACACCACCCGGTCCACCATGAGGCTGATCTGGAAACTCCCCGTCAGCGATGGAGGAGAGAGAATCAAGAGCTACTTTATCGAGAAGAAAAGTCTTATTGACAAGGCCTGGACAAAGGTAAACATCCATGTTGTTGGCAGATTTTCCGGCAGCAACGGATTAAAGCTGGAAGTGGAACGTCGTGGATGTAGACTAGCCTTTGATTAACTGATGGATCTGGTGATTTACAGGTGAATGCAGCCTGCGCCAGCCAGGCCTACGTGGTGACGGGCCTGCTGGAGGGTCAGGACTATCACTTCAGGGTCCGAGCTGAGAACAGACTTGGATTCGGCCCGTTCACCATCACCACCGACCCCGTGCGGGCCAGAGACCCCATCTGTGAGTACAGACACACAGCACACACTGCCAAAACCTTTTATTGAATTGTTCTGATGCTAATCTCGCTTTTTAACAAATACTTCTAGACGTTCACACGTTACCCCCGTTCTCTACACTCTGCATTGGCTCCTGGTGCGTTTCCGACCATTAGCCTGGCACAATCGGCGAGATTTTAACCCCTTGATGATGTTTTAAGCCCCCAATGTCGACTTCAAGGCAGCGATGCGACCGTCGACTTCAAGGCACCTAACCCTAATCCTAACCCTAACCATTGCCTAATCCAGCGCTGCCTGGAAGACGACGTTGGGGGCTTAAAACACCAAACACCGTAATGACCAAACAGGTCATTACAGTCGTCCAATCAACTTCTTTTAGAAGTCCCCAAGTCGATTTGCTGTCCTGAGACTTTGGAACAAGTTACCCCCTGACATTCGCATTATTACAGACATAGCTCTTTTTAAATCTAAACTCAAAACATATTTATTTAGAATGGCTTTTAATACATAGCAGAGCTGTGACATTTTTCCTTTCTTTGAATAGAATATAATAGCAAGTCGCTTGTAAACATTTTTTGCTTGATACAACTCAACAAACAAATGCAGCACACACACAAACAGCACCAAAATGGAGAGTAAAAAGCTGCTGACACAACAGCAGTCCTAGATAGTTACCAACCCTCTTCCTGCTTTTCAGATTTTCTAAATGTAAAAAGATCATTTTTGGATACCTGCTGGTTGCTGTAAAGCACTATATAAATACATGTTGATTGACTGATTCTTCCTTTTCCTCAGACCCGCCCGACCCCCCCACCAAGGTGAAGGTGAACCTGGTGACGAAGAACACCGTCACCCTGAGCTGGGAGCCTCCCAAGAACAACGGCGGCTCTCCAGTGAAGCATTACATCATCGAGCGTCTGAGCTGGGACACCAGCGGCAAAGAGAAGGAGACGTGGAAGCAGTGCAACAAGAGAGACGTGGAGGAACTCAGCTTCGTGGTGGAGGATCTGAATGAGGTCCGTCTATGTCCTTCAGGGCCACAACTACAGATTATTCTCACAGCGCACGGGTCTTCAGCGGTTTTAAGCCAAGGACCCCTTAAAGTGCCCATATTATGAAAACAAAATTCTGGGATTTGGGGGGTTATTTTCTCTCTCTGGTGCTTCCACACGCATACAAACATCCATGCTGTTTAGAGTGAGATCTGGTTTCTGAATGTGTCCTGCCTTCAGTCTCCGGGTGAGCTGGTCAACATCTGCACGGCTTTCTACGTCACTAGCCGAGACGAGGGGGCTAGGGGGCTAACCGTTAGCATGCTAGCTTGTTCTCAATGGCTAAACACGGCTACAACACACACTAGTTCACCCTAATCTCCAAAAGAACTACTTCCATGTCCCTGTTCTGCAGGTATTCACCACAAAGTTGGAAGTGTGCCCTCGTTTAGAAGAAGCCTCCCGGCTAATCCTGCCTTGTACTACTGAAGTTGGAGGAACAGCTAGCTAGCTCATGTAGTCCTTACCTAAGTACTGAGCATGTGCGACTGCCAACAAAGATGTTACAGCAGTGAGAGGTCTCACTCTGGAGCTAGAACAGAGACCTGAACACAGGGTGAAAAGAGGAGCTGCAGCAATGGGCAGCACAACAAAATATGGTGTTTGTTGATAATTAAACCATGTAAACCTATTCTTGTACAACCTCCAAATATAATTATGAACCTGAAAATGAGCATAATATGAGCACTTTAAAGCTTTAGTCCGTAACTTTTTGATAAAAGCAAAGAATTCTTTCAGGTAGGGGACCCTGGGACAAAGTATTATCAGATGGGGGGTCTGTGGTCTAAACTGTGTCAGTTTAGGGGGTCCTTGATGTAGAAAAGTTTGAGAACCAGTGCCCTAGGGGTCCCGGACCCCCTGTTGAAGATCTCTGCCTTAGCTGAAAGAGAGATGGAGCATATAGTGTATAACATTTAGTTGCGTATTTAAGATTCCCTCTGACTTTGGGCTGCCTGTTAACTGTGTTTGTCGTTGATCTGCAGGGAGGAGAATATGAGTTCAGAGTGAAAGCTGTGAACGCAGCGGGACCCAGCCGCCCGTCGGCCGCCGCCGGCCCCCTGATAATCAAGGATCAGACATGTGAGTAACAGTTGCTTCGGCCAATCACAGGCTGCTCAATCAGCTAGCAGTTTTAGAGTTTAATCATTTCAGACCACTGTGGACAGAACTTTTTGGCTGTAAGCTTTCAGGATGTTGCATTTGACTCTGGTTAGTGTAAGTAACGGACATCCCCGTTGGTGTGTTGACTGCTGTATTGAAGCTTCCAGTTTGGCAGTTTTTTTAACCCTTGTGTTGTCTTCCTGTCAACCTTGAAAAAAACTTTTTTTTCCAACGTTTGTTTTTGCTTTTTCCAACGTTTTAAATTGTAAAATTTTTCTTCTACACATTTTCAGCGCTTATTTCTACGTCTCATATTTTATGAAAAATTGAAAACGGGTCAATTTGACCTGAAGTCAACACAAGGGCCTTGTATTGTACGGAGCCCCCCTGGTCCCACTTTGTCAAGAAAATTAATTATAACTCTCTCGTGGCCTCAATATACTATCTCGTGGCCTCAAGATAGTAACTCGTGGCCTCAAGATACTATCTCGTGGGCTCAAGATACTATCTCGTGGCCTCAAGATGGTAACTCGTGGCCTCAAGATGGTAACTCGTGGCCTCAAGATGGTAACTCGTGGCCTCAAGATAGTAACTCGTGGCCTCAATATACTATCTCGTGGCCTCAAGATGGTAACT
>CM042327.1:1721238-1753738 GCA_023566125.1 Zingel zingel
TCTACTATCCCTGTATGGATGTGATATGATTTATATCAGTGTTGTACTTGTGGCTCAGGTTAAACCTTTTGTTTTCAACAATTCATGGTCAATAAGCCTCATTTATATGAAATTATATCTAATTTTTGAGTTGATGAAAAGCAGAAATTATGATTTTATTTTGACTAATAGTAGGTCGTCTCATTGGAACTACAGCTCGCGCGGCTGTAGTTCCAATGAGACGACCTGTAGGGGGACCGAAGAGGGAAAAGTTCCATAGTATGCCTTTAAGATCAGAGGATGTTGAGTACATCACAGACTAGTTCATGTGGAAGTTTAGTCAAGATACTGTTTTAAAATCATTTAAACATTTCTATAAAATCCTATAATCGTTCTTTTTACTTGTGGATAGGGTTGAATGAAACCATCCATGTTATTTTGGGGTAATTTGGTTGATGCAAACCCAAATTTCTGATATGGAAACTTTAAAAAGGGGTCAAATTTCAAATTGTTGTACTCGTGGCTCAGGTTAAACCTTCTGTGAAACATGAACAAACACTAACAATGAGCCCCAGCTTTTCCGATACTGGTATAGGTATCGGACAGTCTTGTATGAAGTACTTGAAAGCAATACTTGAGTAAAAGTACAAGTATCTTACCAGAAAATGACTGTGGTAGAAGTTAAAGTCACCTTTTAGTATATCACTTGAGTAAAAGTCTTACTGTACCTTGGTATCAAACGTCATTTTCTGATAATAAATGTACGTAACTAAAAGTAAAAGTAAAGAGAAACTTGGATAATGAACCTTTTTGTGGCTTCCTTATAGCAAAGCATAATATTCAGGGTTTCCACACCTTCTTAAAACATCAAATTCAAAGTCTGACATCAACAAAGAGAAAAACAGAAACAGAATTTTAAGTTTTTGTTCACTCCAACGTACGAAAACATTTCTTGTAAGTAACGAGTAACGAAGACGCTGAGGGGAAATGTAGTGGAGTGGAAATGAAAGTTTTCAATAATATCAATAACGACGTAAAGTACAGATACGTGAAAATTCTACTTAAGTACAGTAACTAAGTATTTGTACTTTGTTACATTACAACACTGGTATCGGAACATCTCTAGTTCACACCAGATTTTTTTTTTCAGCGCACACAGAAAATAGAGAGCTAGGTGACCGTGACGAGATATTGGATTAATATCACTTACTATACCTTTAATCTGAGGTTGTCTTAACGGTCTCTGACTTTCCGTCCTGTCCGTCCAGACGTCCCCGGACCTGTCGGTCTTCCCTTCGCCGGCGAGAATCTGACCAACGACTCGTGCAAGCTGACCTGGTACTCCCCCGAGGACGACGGCGGCTCGGCCATCACCAACTACATCATCGAGAAGAGGGAGTCGGACCGCATGGGCTGGACCTCGGTGTCCTACACGGTGACGCGGAGGAACGCCGTGGTGCAGGGACTCCTCGAGGGCAAGGGCTACTTCTTCAGGATCGCAGCCGAGAACATCATCGGCATGGGGCCGTTCATCGAGACTGACAAGATGGTTCTGATCAAGGACCCCATCTGTGAGTCTGACACACAACAAAAACAAGAATAATACCCATTACACAGTCAGTGAAGAGCTGTGAATATGTCCAAAAGAACTTTGTTACTTTGTTCTGAGACTAGGGTTGGGTATCGTTGGGATTTTTACGATTCCGATGCCGAACCGGTACTTTTAAAACGATTCCGATTCCTAAACAACTTCTTGAAAAACTGAAAAATGACATCAAAGAAAGGCTCTTTTATAGATGTGGTGGCCCTAATATGCTTTTACGTCGGATATGGTGAGCCCAGAGGTAAAATACGGCATTTTAAAAGTAGCCTACATTTACAGTAGCTAGCTAACGGTAGACTACAGAGAAAGGGGGATCTTTTTACGTCCGTTTCAGAGCGACAGAGGGAAAATATTTCAGTCGACACATTAAGTGGAACCGAAATTTGCATGGCCAAGAGCTACTTGCATCACATCGCTTACATTTATTTACATAACGCACACATAAGCTGAATGAAGCTACTGTTTGCTGAAATTGCAATACCCAAAGCTTATGAAAAATCTTAACTTCACGTCAAGGTGCATGTCTATTTTACACTTCTTTTAGCCCACATAGTTATAGCTACATCACTGGAAATATTCCCATCACGGTCCAAGAAAAGATTACCACTTTACACGTATATGGCCCACAAAGTTAGCTACCTCACTTTTAATATCGGGGTCATTTTGTGTCTCAGTTTGTCTGTCATCCTATCCACGAGCTACGGGTAGGGTTGGGTATTGTTTGGATTTTTACGATTCCGATTCCTAAACCGATTCTTGAAAAACTGAAAAATGACATCAAAGATGTAATATGTTTACTAGCGATCACGTGCAGTGAATGGTTAATATGCTTTCACGTCTACATTTACAGTAGCTAGCTAACGGTAGACTACAGAGAAAGGGGGATATTTTTACATCTGTTTCGGAGCAGAGGGAAAATATTTCAGTCGACACCGACTCACCGAAATGAGGAACCGAAATTTGGGTTCTAATCTGGTCCGATTCTTCCCGGTTGCGTAGGACCCGGTTCCATAGTGGAACCAGGTTTCGGTACCCAACCCTAGCTACTGGACACCTGCTCACAAGCTACCGGTAGCTCTCAAGGTACTTGTTGGAGACCCCTTCTCTATGTGGCCTTGACCATCTGCCACTTTGCTCGTTTGAAAGCCATGATGTCTCTCTCTCTCTCTCATGGGCGGTCCCAATTCTCTGGGCGGGCAAAGCAGAGAAAGGGGAGGTAACCTTTCCCCTTATGATGTCATGAAGGGAAGATTCCTGATCGGCCCATCTGAGCTTTCATTTTCTCAAAGGCAGAGCAGGATACCCAGGGCTCGGTTTACACCTATCACCATTTCTAGCCACTGGGGGACCAGAGGCAGGCTGGGGGAACGCATATTAATGTTAAAAAAGCTCATAAAGTGACATTTTCATACCATGGGACCTTTAAAAACCTTTGAATGTGACGTGAAACTAGTTTAGAATTAAAAAGTAACTACGTTCACAGAGGAAGAGTCCTTCAATACGCCTCGTCTCATTTGCGTTTTGTGTTTGCGTCCTCCAGCTGTCCCGGAGCGTCCAGAGGACCTGCACGTCACCGCGGTTACCAAGGACTCGCTCTCAGTCGCCTGGAGACCCCCCAAGTACGACGGCGGCACCGAGGTGACAGAGTACGTCCTGGAGTCCCGCATGGTCGGCCGGGACATCTTCACACGCATCGGCGGAGACAGCAAGCTGATGGACATGAAGTTCACCCTGACGGGGCTGAAGGACGGCTCCAGCCACGAGTTCAGAGTGGCGGCCATCAACGCCGTGGGACAGGGCAAAGCGTCCTTCGCTACCAAACCCGTCCAGTGCAAAGACGAACTGGGTGAGTGGCGACACAACAACGGTATTAGATGAAATAAAAAACTAGAGATGCTCTGCTACAGAGCTCCACAGTGAGCAATATCGTCATTAAATGCTGATATAAAGATTTGCCTGGAACCAAGCCGACCCGTAACTTAAAGGTGCTGTAGGTAGGATTGTGAAGATCCAGGATTTAGCCCAAAAATTTGAAAAATCAACAACTTCTCATTTCCTTCCCCCCCTTTCTGCTAAAGCCCAAAGCCCAAAATGGTTTCCTAAGCCCCTCCCCCCACAAGGGAGAATGAATGCATGAGCAGTGATTGACACACAGTTAGACACCCCTCCTGGCCCTGATTGGTGCATCTGAACAGTTAGACACCCCTCCCGGCCCTGATTGGTGCATCTGAACAGTTAGACACGCCCCCCGGCCCTGATTGGTGCATCTGAACAGTTAGACACTCCCCCTGGCCCTGATTGGTGCATCTGAACAGTTAGACACCCCCCTGGCCCTGATTGGTGCATCTGAACAGTTAGACACCCCCCCTGACCCTGATTGGTGCATCTGAACAGGGAGCTGTGGATTTTTGCAAATCTCACTCCAGGCTGTAGGTGGAGCCAGAGGAGCCAGATTTTTAAATGACCTGCTTCCTGTAGTTCTACTGGAACATAGGGTCAGTTTCAGCAAATATGACAGAAAGTTAGTTTTATAAGTCTTACCTACTGCACCTTTAAGTTTCTATAAGTTGCCATACCGAAAAACTGAGCTTTTATGAAGACAAAAGTGGATTGAGACTTGAGGAATCTCTCTTTTTTAGATTTTTTGTTGCGTTTTTTCGACATTTTCTCTTCTTTTTTTTTTAGTTTTTCTTATTTGTGTTACTTAAAATTGTCTGTTTAGTTTTCTTATTGGATTGTGGTAAAGACTGGGGGTCGGACTTGTGCGTAGGCTTCTTTTAGCCTTCTTCCAATCCCTTTAGAACGGGTCCAGTGTGTGTTATGTTGAATCTTTTTGTCTTTATTCATTTTTTTCTTTGAATCGTTCCAAATAAAGATGAATAAATAAATAAACGATAACCTTTAAAACATTTTAACTCTCTGTGTTCCACCTCAGAGCCCCCGACTCTGGACCTGGACTTCAGGGAAAAGACAATGGTGAAGGTGGGAGACTCGTGCACGCTGTCGGGACGCTACGGCGGCAAACCGGCCCCGACTATCGCCTGGACCAAGAACGACGAGGAGCTAAAGGTAGACGATGAGATCAGCTTCCACAGCACCGCTCGCCACCTCAGCCTCAACATCAGCAAGGCCAAGAGGGAGCACAGCGGCCGCTACTGCGTCAGCGTGGAGAACGCCGCCGGCGCTCGCACCGGAGTCTGCACCGTCACCGTGGTCGGTAAGTCGCTGCACCGGCACAACGCTGACTCACAGCAGATATATACGCTGATTCACAGCAGATATCTACGCTGACTCACAGCAGATATATACGCTGACTCACAGCAGATATATACGCTGACTCACAGCAGATATATATACGCTGACTCACAGCAGATATCTACGCTGACTCACAGCAGATATATACGCTGACTCACAGCAGATATACGCTGACTCACAGCAGATGTATACGCTGACTCACAGCAGATATCTACGCTGACTCACAGCAGATATACGCTGACTCACAGCAGATATATATACGCTGACTCACAGCAGATATATATACGCTGACTCACAGCAGATATCTACGCTGACTCACAGCAGATGTATACGCTGACTCACAGCAGATATCTACGCTGACTCACAGCAGATGTATACGCTGACTCACAGCAGATGTATACGCTGACTCACAGCAGATATATATACGCTGATTCACAGCAGATATCTACGCTGACTCACAGCAGATATCTACGCTGACTCACAGCAGATATACGCTGACTCACAGCAGATATATACGCTGACTTACAGCAGATATATACGCTGATTCCCATGCATGTTTTTAGTGTTTCAAAAATCATCACAAAGAAAGAAAGGATGGACAGAAAACAGAATCAGATTTTAAACCCAACAGAAGTTTTCTTTGTGAAATAAACGTGGAGAATGACGTGTCTGAATGCTCCCCTCCCCCCCCCCCCCCCCCCCCCCCCCCCCTCCTGCCAGACCGTCCCCAGCCTCCGCTGGGCCCCGTGGTCTTCAATGAGATCTACGGCAACTACATGGTGATCTCCTGGAACCCCCCCAAGGACGACGGAGGCTGCGCTGTTTCCAACTACATCATAGAGAAGAGGGACACCAACAGAGACCTGTGGATGCCCGTCACCTCGTCCTGCACCAGGACGTCCTGCAGGGTAGGCACATCAGCGCCGAAACACTCAGGGAATATCAGGCTTTATCCTGTAAAGGTACTTCCATTTATCCAGACTAACGCCTCCCACTGTCTGTTTCAGGTGCCGAAGCTGATCGAGGGTCGTGATTACATCATCAGGATCATGGCTCAGAACATCTACGGCATCAGCGAGCCCCTGCTGTCCGCAGAGAACAAGGCCAGAGACATCTTCAGTAAGTCCTGACACACAGACCTTCAACAGGAATCATTCAGAGATGTTCCCACAGAGACGGACACGGTCCTGCAGAGGAATCCATCTGGAAGTGTTGGGTAGTAGGTGAGAGATGTGTCTGATCAGTGGGGATATGTTTGCTTGTTTCCCTTCGCAGAGGTGCCCGACGCTCCCAAACAGCCCACAGTGAAGGAGGTCTTCCACGACTCGGCCCTCGTCACCTGGGAACCGCCTGCGGGCGACGGAGGAAAACCAATCTCTGGCTACATCGTGGAGAGGAAGGAAACCATGGCCAACAGGTACACAAACACACACAGCACCATCAAATCTCAGTTTCAGTCTCTCTTGCATCTTAAATGTCTACAAAGGTGGAGCGATGCGATTCCGATGCCGAACCGGTACTTTAAAAACGATTCCGATTCCTAAACCGATTCTTGAAAAACTGAAAAATGACATCAAAGAAAGGCTCTTTTGTAGAGTTTTTTTAAAATTGAAAATTATTTAAATTTCACAATATATTAACGTTTTAAAATAAGTAAACCTAAGTCACATAACAGTGAATGGTTAATATGCTTTTACGTTCGTTTTGGTGAGCCCAGAGGGGAAATATGGCATTTTAAAAGTAGCCTACATTTACGGTAGCTAGTTAATGGTAGACTACGGAGAAAGGGGGATATTTTTATGTCCGTTTCGGAGCGACAGAGGGAAAATATTTCAGTCGACACCAAAATGAGGAACCGAAATTTGCCTTCTAATCTGGTCCGATTCTTACCGGTTTGCGTAGGAATCGGTTCCATAGTGGAACTGGGTGTCGGTACCCAACCCTACTAATATTAGTATCCGGGCGAACTTGGCTTATGAACTTTTGGTTCCACATTACCAGCATCAATCTACACACAAAATAAAAAATGCTTAATCGCCAACTAGAAAGCATTATTGCCGATCTCCAGATCAAGTATTTTTACTCCACTAATCAGCTATTGATGTTTCTGCTTCCAGGTGGGTTCGCTGCAACACGGAGAGAATCTATCCGAAGGTAGAGTACTGCGTGACGGAGCTGCTGCAGGGCTGCGAGTACGAGTTCAGAGTCAGCGCTGAGAATGTGGTGGGAGCCGGTGACCCGAGCCCACCGTCCAAACCCGTCTTTGCCAAAGATCCCATCGGTAAGTCTTCCACCTCTCACAGCAACACTACTGTGTGTACACTAGGGGTGTATTATTTAGGGGATATTATTTATATGATAATCGATCCAGCTCGATGTATCGTTACACCCCTGCCACTCACGACATGCATCCCTCCCTGTCCTTTGCCACAGTGAAACCCAGTCCACCGGTGAACTTCGCGGCCGTCGACTTCACCAATGAGTCGGTGACTCTGACCTGGGAGCCGCCCGCCGACAGCGGCAGAGGAAAGATCTTCGGATACCTGCTGGAGTTCCAGAAGTCTGGAGAGGAGGAATGGACCAAGGTGAGGCGGTTATCCAAGTACCATGATGTTAGTGAGAATGCAGCTTTAAGGAGTCTCCCCCTGCTGGAAGTTAAAGAGAATGCAGCTTTAAGGAGTCTCCCCCTGCTGGAAGTTAAAGAGAATGCAGCTTTAAGGAGTCTCCCCCTGCTGGAAGTTACAGAGAATGCAGCTTTAAGGTGTCTCCCCCTGCTGGAAGTTAGAGAGAATGCAGCTTTAAGGTGTCTCCCCCTGCTGGAAGTTAGAGAGAATGCAGCTTTAAGGAGTCCATTCTATTTTTACAGTCTGTGAACTGAACTCTTGTCCTGCTGCTGTCCTCAGGTGAACCAGACTCCCGACTCCTGCCAGGAGACCAAGTTTAAGGTTATCGGCCTGGAGGACGGCGCTCTGTACCGCTTCAGAGTCATGGCGGTCAATGCAGCCGGAGAATCCGACCCGGCCAATGTTAAGGAGCCAATCAAAGTACAGGACAGACTCGGTGAGTTGTCGTTACTTAGGTTCACTTTTATCTGAACTACTTTGTAACTCAAGTCAAGTCAACTTTGTCAATTCTCTCAAACTATGTGCCAGACAAACAGAAGAATCGAAAATCCGTTTCTCTCTGACCGAGGGTGCAGTAAGTAACTCTGATTTAAAAAGTGCTATGTACATCAAACACTGTACTGTATGTACATTGTTCCGAAACCCATACCAGAATCGGAAATGCCTCCGATACTGTCTAAAAATGCTTTGATTGGTGTCAGGAATAAGCTGATACCACGTCATTTAGCCTAAAAAACTACTTTAAAGTATTTATCAAGTCTTCAAAAATCAGTTTTTTTTCTTTATAAACACTTACAGTTGTTATAAGTACGTTGTATACGTCTGGCGTTTTTTTTCCGATTTTGTTTTCGACAATTCTTTCGATGTTTTTGTCGCTTTTAAAAAAATACATGCAGACATGTCCCGGGACCTCCCTACATAGTCAAAGATCATACCCCCCCCCTAATGTTGAACCCAAAGTTCTGCCTTGGTGTCTTATATTTGCTGCTGTAGCACACACATTCCCCAATTTGGGATCTACATAAGTCTAATCTAGTCATGTCCTTCTTCTCCCCCTCTCAGAGCCCCCAGAGCTGATTCTGGATGCTGGGATGACCCGCGAGGTGAAGGCCATGGCCGGCACTCACATCGTCCTGATTGCCGCCATCAAAGGCGTCCCGTTCCCCACCGTCACCTGGCAGAAGAACGAGGCCGAGGTGCCCACCCGCGCCGACATCGACACCAACCAGGAAGGCACCAAGCTGGAGATGAGGTTCTGTACCCGCGAAGACTGCGGAGACTACACCCTGACCGTGGAGAACCCAGCCGGGTCCAAGACCGTCACCTGCACCGTGCTGGTCTTCGGTAAGAATCCCGCTAACCTTTTTTTTAGCCTGAATACATGAGTGGGATTCAGGGGAAATGAGAGGGGGGAACGCTAGAGCAGGGGGAATGAGAGGGGGAAACACCAGAGCAGGGGGAATGAGAGGGGGAAACACCAGAGCAGGGGGAATGAGAGGGGGGACGCCAGAGCAGGGGGAATGAGAGGGGGAACGCCAGAGCAGGGGGAATGAGAGGGGGGAAACGCCAGAGCAGGGGGAATGAGAGGGGGGAAACACCAGAGCAGCGGGAATGAGAGGGGGAAACACCAGAGCAGGGGGAATAAGAGGGGGAAACACCGGAGCAGGGGGAACGAGAGGGGGGAAACACCAGAGCAGGGGGAATGAGAGGGGGGAACGCCAGAGCAGGGGGAATGAGATGGGGGACGCCAGAGCAGGGGGAATGAGATGGGGGACGCCAGAGCAGGGGGAATGAGAGCGGGAAACGCCAGAGCAGGGGGAATGAGAGGGAGAAACACCAGAGCAGGGGGAATGAGAGGGGGGAACACCAGAGCAGGGAGAATGAGAGGGGGAAACACCGGAGCAGGGGGAATGAGAGGGGGAAACACCAGAGCAGGGGGAATGAGAGGGAGAAACACCAGAGCAGGGGGAATGAGAGGGAGAAACACCAGAGCAGGGGGAATGAGAGGGAGAAACACCAGAGCAGGGGGAATGAGATGGGGGACGCCAGAGCAGGGGGAATGAGAGCGGGAAACGCCAGAGCAGGGGGAATGAGAGGGAGAAACACCAGAGCAGGGAGAATGAGAGGGGGGAAACGCCAGAGCAGGGAGAATGAGAGGGGGGAACACCAGAGCAGGGAGAATGAGAGGGGGAAACATAGCAGAAGATATGTAAATGTAAATATGGCCTTAATTAATTCCATTAAGTATCTGTCCTTAATGAAAGTCACTCCTGGGTTTTGTGACATTCTTTATATGTTTTCCTCAGATAAACCCGGCCCCATCCAGCACCTCCGGGTGACCGACATCAGGAGCGACTCTGCGTACATGTCCTGGAAGGATCCGGAGGACAGCGGCGGCGTTCGCATCACTAACTTCGTGGTGGAGAAGAAAGACACGGCGTCCACTCAGTGGGTCCCTATCTGCTCCACGTCCAAGAAGCGCAGCATGATGCTGAAGCACCTGATCGAGGGAACGTCCTACATGTTCCGAGTCGCTGCCGAGAACCAATACGGACGCAGCGAATACGTCAGCACGCCCAAGTCCATCAAGGCCATGAACCCACTCTGTGAGTCACAGCAGGCCGAACACGGGATCAGCACATACATACATGGGTAGAGCCCAGAGTGTTTTAACATGAAATAAATACAAAGAAAATACTCAAAGTTCACACTTCAACTATTGTATAATGTTCAAGGGGATGCAGAACAAAATGGACAATGTTTTAGACCAGGGGTCACCGACCTTTCTGAAATTGAGAGCTACTTTATGGGTACTGAGTCAGACGAAGGGCTACCAGTTTGATACACTCTTCTGAAATAACACATTTGCTCAGTTTGCCTTTAGTTATATATGATTATTAATGATTAATGATAGTCATCTATGTGAAGACACTGATCACGTTCATGATTTCTCACAATAATTATCAACAATGACTTAACAAGGTGGGAAACAGATAATATCAATATTCTATTTTCATTTTTAGAACAGGCCTGAGGGCTACTCATGTGGTCCTTGGGGGCTACCTGGTGCCCGCGGGCACCGTGCTGGTGACCCCTGTTTTAAAGTACATACAATACCCTAACCCTAACCCTAACACCAGATACTGACTGGTTTTCGGACCTCCCCCGGATCCCCCCAATACAGTAAAACTGCACATTTTAGAGTGGCCTTTTATTGTGGCCAGCCTAAGGAACACCTGTGCAATAATCCTGCTGTCTAATCAGCATCTTGAGATGTCACACTTGTGAGGTGGATGGATTATCTCGGAAAAGGAGAAGTGCTCACTAACAGATTTAGACAGATTTGTGAACAATATTTGAGAGAAATAAGCCTTTTGTGTACGTAGAAAAAGTCTTAGATCTTTGAGTTCAGCTCATGAAAAATTGGGGCAACAACAAAAGGGTTGCGTTTAGAGTTTATTCAGTATATTATTGCGGTTACCACTGGGTAAAAGCATTTCACCCTCAATAGATTTTGTTGACTAATCGATTAGTTAGTTGGAAAATGTACTTGTTGATCCCTTTGCCAGCAGCTCAGTCATTGCACCACGCTGAAATGACAGCGTACATACATTTTTATGTAGTTACATACATTTCAATAGAATCATTTTTATAATAATCAGTTTTTGTTTCAATATTTGGTTACACTTTACTTGAAGATATCTACATAAGAGTGACATGACACTGCCATGAACGTGTTATAAATATTATAAACAAGTCATAAACGTTTATGACATAATGCTTCTTTTAGTAGGTGTCATTTGTTTTTTGTCATGACAAGTTATGGTTAGGGTTAGGTTTGGGTTAAAACGCATTTTAGGTGGCCGGGTTGGCTCAGTGGGTAGAGCAGGCGCACATATACTGAGAGGTTTATGCCTTTATGCCTAGAGGAAGTGATATCTGCCTAGGTGATGTTGCAGGGTAATCTGAATGGAGGAAATGTGTAGACAGAAGTTCCCTTAACCGGCATTCCCACAGCAGGGAGCAGGGAGGACTGTTTATGTACACTGTGGATCGGAACGCAGCCTAAATATCGTTTCTTTCATCTTCCATCCCTGCAGTCCCTCCCGGTCCTCCCAAAGATCTGCACCACGACGACGTCGACAAGACCGAGGTGTGGTTGGTCTGGAACTGGCCCGACCGCAACGGGGGAAGTGACATCACAGGCTTCCTGGTGGAGTATCAGGAAGAGGGGGAGAAGGACTGGGACGAGTGGAAGACCGTCAGCATCCCCGAGACTCATGTGACCGGCCTGGAGGAAGGAAAGACCTACCGTTTCAGAGTGAGGGCGGAGAACGCCATCGGCCTCAGCAGACCCGACACCACTGTGCCAATCCTCTGCCAGGAAAAACTGGGTGAGCTACCAGACAAAACCACAGCACTCTATTTCACCTCGATCAGGAGGATTTTAGGCCGGGTCATGTTTGAGTCATTTATAAACGTAGAATTTCTCTGATTTTATTCTCAGTTGAAATTAGAGGTTCACCAATACTTTCTGAACTTCAATATTGGTGCAGATGTAGCTTTTGTTATTAGGGATGGGTATCATTAGGATTTTATCCATACTGATATTAATATAATATAATGAGGGAGGAGTTATTGCTGCAAATGTCTGGTCTTACAACTCTAAGCAATACAAAAATAGTTTAATCTGGTGGTCAGAAAAGCTCACATTAAGTTCTACGTTTGTGAGCATGGACCACTTTAACTTGTCGCTAACGTCTGGGCTAATCCCCTTCACTTTGATCAGCAAGTAGAACTTAGCCAGGGTCTTGAGGAGTTGTTGCATTTGTTCACCGACGAATAGCCCAAACTGTACAGACACTGCACTGCTAACGTCATACTCACTGTCACACACACACACACACACACTCTGTGTTTCTCTCTCTCTCTACTGCTCACTGGCTTACATTATACACATGTGCGCTGAGTGATTCTTCAGAGTAAGCTACTTATTGTTGAAGCCAAGTCTAACACATTTTAGTTCAAACATCATTCCACGGTGCTTAGACCCGGTGGGCACCCAGATGGCATTACATCAAACTTACAGCAGTGTCGTTTGTCCAGGCACTTATCGATAATTTGGTACCGACCAGTCCCGAACCGGTGCCAGTTTATTACCGGTTCTTGATACCCATCCCTACTTGTTATAGTCCACATCAGCAAACTAGTATGAATTAAATTGGTATTTGGCATCAGCTAATCCACTTAATGTTGGTGCTCTTGGCAAAGAAATGTCATTGGTGCAATTCTGTTAGGTAAACTGTTGGTCAGTTGACCTTAATAATTTCAGTGTTTTTGAACATAGTGTGGGTTAACCTCCTCTGCCTTTGTGTCCACAGTGCCTCCCATTCTGGAGGTGGACGCTAAGCTAATTGAAGGCATCATCGTGAAGGCTGGCACCACCATCAGGCTGCCAGCGATCATGAGAGGAATCCCCGTACCAACTGCCAAGTGGTGCATTGAAGGAGAGGAGCTCACCAGCCAGGGTAACGTCAAGATCGACACGGACAACTTCTCCACCGTGCTCAGCATTAACGAGTGCACCAGGAACCACACCGGCACCTACCTGCTCACCGTGTCCAACCCCGCCGGAACCAAGACTGGGGCCTTGAATGTCACTGTCCTGGATGTTCCCGCCGCTCCCATTGGACCTGTCAACATCCTGGAGGTCACTCCGGACTCCATGATGATTGAATGGCGTCCTCCTAAGGACGATGGCGGCAGCGCCGTCACCAACTACATTGTGGAGAAGCGAGAGTCCAAGAAGGAGACCTGGGGCGGCGTGAGCTCTGGCAGCCTCGCCACCAAGCTCAACATCACCCGCCTGCAGAAAGGAGTGGAGTATGTGGTTCGCATTCGTGCCGAGAACAAAATGGGCATCGGCGCTCCTCTGGAGAGCAAGCCAACTGTCGCCGAGCACACCTTCATGCCACCCAGTCCGCCCGGTAAGCCACAGCCCTCTGACATCTCAGAGGATTCTGTTACAATCGGCTGGACCATGCCAATGGCTGACGGCGGCAGCCAGATCTCTGGCTACCTCATCGAGCGCAGACACAAGGGAGGAAAATGGATCCGTGTCAACAAGACACCTTGCCCAGACCTGAGGTACAAAGTCCAGGGTCTGTTTGAGGGCAATGAGTATGAGTTCAGAGTGTTTGCTGAGAATAGCGCCGGCTACAGTGGCCCCTCTCCCAGCTCTGACCCATGCAAGCCCTGCAGGCCCATCACCGTCCCAAGCCCCCCTGTCAACCCCAGAGTTAAAGATTACAGCAAGACCACAGCTGATTTGGTGTGGACCAAACCCAACAAAGACGGAGGTAGCCCCATCCTGGGCTACACCGTGGAAATGAAGAAAGCCGATACTGAAGAATGGAAAAAGGTGAACATGGATGACTTTATCAAGCAGTGTGCCTACAGAGTGAAGGGTCTGGAGGAGGGAGTGACGTACAGATTCAGAGTCAACGCCTCGAACATGATCGGAGATGGAGAGTCCAGAGAAATCCCAGAGTCTGTCACCGCTCAGGATATCCTGATCCCTCCGGAGATTGAGATGGACGCCACCTGCCGCGAGCACGTCACTGTGCGCGTCGGACACAACATCAACATCATCGGCTACATCAAGGCCCGTCCGGACGCAGAAGTGCTCTGGTCGAAGGAGGAGACCGTTCTGGAGAACAGCAAACGCGTCACCATTGTTCAGAACCTCCCTGTGGTCCACCTGAGGATCAAGGAAGCCACGAGAGCAGACCATGGCAAATACATTCTGAAGGCTTCTAACGTGGGCGGCGAGGCATCTTGCACCATCACGGTCAACGTGCTGGACAGACCGAGCCACTGCCAGAACCTGCACACGACCTACGCCACCAAAGACTCGTGTATGATCAACTGGGAGACCCCCAAGGACAACGGTGGATCCGAGATCACCAACTACATCGTGGAGTGCCGTGAGCCCAGCATTAGTATGTGGTCCATGATCTCCTCCAACTGCACCAACCGCAAGATCAAGTCCAAGATGATGGAAGGCCACCAGTACCTGTTCCGTGTCTGTGCTGAGAACAAGATGGGCCCAGGACCCTGTGTGGAAACCAAAACCCCTCTGCTGGCCATTGATCCCATTGAGAAGCCCGGCGAGCCTGAGAACTTCAGAGCCACCGACATCGGTAAGAACTACGTCTGTCTGAGATGGAGGAAGCCGGACTACGACGGCGGCAGCCCCAACATCTCCTACAACCTGGAGTACAAAGCTAAAGACGCTGAAGAGTGGGTGAAACTCAACACCGGCGTTCTCACGGACACCTTCTTCCTGGCGGACAAGTGTGCGGAGAACCACACGTACACGTTCAGGTAGGCTACTGCCATCTTACTTTGAACCACCTCTCTTGAATGGATTCCGCTAGTGCTGCAAAGATTAATCGATCAGTTGTCAACTATTAAATTAATTGCCAACTATTTTGAAAATTAATCGGTTTGAGTCATTTTGCAAAAAGTTCTCTTGATTCAAATTATATATCGATTAATGTGTGGATTATTTTCTGGATGAATGGACTAGTTGTTTGGTCTATAAAATGTCCGAAAATGGTTCTCAAGATCTAATGTAAATTTATTTCTAATAATTCTTCGAACAATTACAAACACTTTTTCATTCCCACTGCCATTAACATCTTAAATAAAAAGTAATGACCCACACGAACACTATGCCACTTTGCACGCATATTTTGTCATTTTTATCCTGTGACAATTGTTTTTATAAGCTGTTGTGTGTTTACTGTCCAAGTTTGTTTTTGCACTATGTTGAGACCACGTCTAAGACGATTTTATGTCAAAGTTCTCTGAATCTGAATTCTTACCATTTGTTATCCAGGGTGCAGACCGTTAATGAAGGAGGTGAGAGTGCTTGGGTAAAACTCGCCGATATTTTGGTGAGGGAGGAGATCCAGAAGCCCGTCATTGACCTGAAGCTGGCCGGTACTATGACAGTGAAGGCCGGAGAGTCAGTGAGGTTGGAGGCCGGCCTGAGAGGAAAGCCTCAGCCCGAGGTCAAATGGCTGAAAGACAAGGCTGTCGGAGACAACCCAAGAATCAGCTATGAGACCGGCCCCGACTACTCCAAGTTCCTTCTTACCAAGTCCAAACGCACTGACACCGGAAAGTATGTCATCACTGCCACCAACTCGGCCGGCACCTTCACGGCGTACGCCAACATTAACGTCCTGGACGTCCCCGGCGCAGTGAGGAACCTCCGGATCACTGGCCTTGGAGCCGACAAGTGCAGAGTAGTGTGGGATCCTCCAGAGGATGACGGAGGTTGTGAGGTGGACAGCTACATCCTGGAGAAATGCGAGACCAGGAGGATGGTCTGGTCCACATACTCGGACTCTGTGGTCACGCCGTACTGCAACGTCACTCGTCTGGTGGAGAACAACGAGTACATCTTCAGAGTGAGGGCAGAGAACAAGATGGGAACCGGCCCCGCCATGGAGAGCAAGCCAGTCACTGTCAGGACGCAGTTCAACAAACCTGGACCCCCTGAAGCCCCTGATGTCACCAAGGTAAGTAAAAGACATCCTGTATTATATAGACTGAATCACAGTGACTTTGCACTACCACAAAAATCACCTCCGGGTGAAGATATGTGAAATTAAAGTCAAACTTGTTTCTTTCGGTTGTCATTTTCAGCTGTAACTGTAACGTTTAAAGATATAGAGTTAAACACAGAGGTCCGACATATCCCCGATAAAATTTTCCTACTTTTTTTTACAACTTTTTACAACTTTTTTCCTCGTAATATTCCGACATTTTCTAAAGTTTTCTCACTTTTTTCCCTGTGATATTCCAAAGTTTTTACGACTAGTTTTCCTGTAATATTCAAAATGTGCTTATCTTCTGTCCTGTGTTGCTTTGCTAGCGTCTTTGATAAACCAAATCTAGAGTTAGGAACAGCAACATGTCACCGCCGGTCGGACTGACTGCTAGTTTGGATGGTGTTATTTTCTTTAGTCTGTGGCCCAACAGGTAAACTAGCTCCCCAAGCTAACGTTAGTCAAAGTGTTGACATATGAAAGCATCAAACACACATTTTACATGGAGATGAGAGTAGATCCAGATGTCCAGATTTCCCCTGAAAATAGGCTCACATAAAAAACTTTTCAGCCTCTTATCTGCCTTGATAACCAGTATTCTCTGTTTCTAACACTGTGAATACCTTTGTGATGCAGGTGAGTAAAGATGAGATGACCGTTGTCTGGGCTCCTCCTGAGAACGATGGAGGAAAGTCCATCACCGGTTACATCCTGGAGAGGAAAGAGAAGAGAGCAGTGCGCTGGGTGCCTTGCACCAAGAGCCCCATCTCAGAGAGACGCATGAAAGTCACCAACCTGATTCCCAACCATGAGTACCAGTTCAGGGTGAAGGCCGAGAACGAGGTCGGCCTGGGAGAACCCAGCAAACCCTGCAGACCCGTTGCAGCCAAAGATCCCATCGGTGAGTTTGCATAAGCTGTCACAGTTTAGTTTACGTCTTAAAAATGATTCTGGAGATTTGTGCTCAGGCCGGAAAACATGTAAACCACAGGAATCTTTAAGGTTAATGTGTCAGACAACATTATGGAAAGGATCCCTACAGACATACCCCTTTATACAAATAACCAGTACTTTTAGCGTGTATAGAGCCAGCATATTTCCACCAGACTCCATGTAAATAATCAGGACTTTTAGCGTGTATAGAGCCAGCATATTTCCACCAGACTCCATGTAAATAATCAGGACTTTTAGCGTGTATAGAGCCAGCATATTTCCACCAGACTCCATGTAAATAATCAGGACTTTTAGCGTGTATAGAGCCAGCATATCTCCACCAGACTCCATGTAAATAATCAGGACTTTTAGCGTGTATAGAGCCAGCATATCTCCACATGTAAATGGGTGAATTAAGGGTTTATTTCAACCAAACCAGAGTGGTGATTGTTGGAACAGTGGAAAGATGAACCAAGACGGCTTTTGGTAGTTTTATTTAGTTTCTGTCCACTTTGAATGAAGTGTGTTTTACGATGCTAAAAGTACTGATTATTTACATGGAGTCTGGTGAGTTTGGTGAACTAAAAGGATCTTACTCTTTAACTAAAAGGTCTATCTCTGTAGGGATCCATCCCATAATGTTGTCAGACACTTAGAATAATAATCTGAGACTGTCAGCGGCAACAATTTTGAGGACGCAAACAGACGGTGCGCAATTGCCCATTAATGTTACATTGCAGCTTGTTTCGTCTCGCTTAATACTGGACTAATTTGAAGAATATTGTTCTCATCAGTCACTTAGACAGAAAAAATATGGGAAAATAGGGTCCAGGTTGAAATAAAACAAAGCTACCCTTTAAGATGTCAGAGATAAACTTATAAGGACTCTCTCCTGTGTCTTCTGCTGTTTAAATATTTGTATTTGTCTGTACCTACAGAGCCCCCCGGCCCCCCTGCATGCCTCAAGGTAGGCGACAGCACCAAGACCTCCATCACCCTCTCCTGGTCTAAACCTGTGTACGACGGCGGTGCACCGATCATCAACTACAGCCTGGACATGAGGCTGAAAAGTGAGGCAGACCCTGAGAAGCCCTCAGAGGGCTGGAAGAGAATCGACACCCATGGCCCATTGGTGCACACAGAGTTCACCATCGGCCAGCTGGATGAGAAGCTGGAGTACGAATTCAAGGTGTCTGCCCAAAACCAGGTGGGCTGGGGACGTCACGCCTACTTGAAGGAGGCCGTCTCCCCCAAGGAGATCCTGGGTAAGAATTAACGTTTACTGAAGCCAAAAGTAACTCTGCTTTCATAAATCCATTGATGAATGTTAACAGCACTCTAATGATCTCAACATCAATGTGTTTCTTTGGCAACAGAGGCTCCAGAGATCGACCTGGACGCCAGTCTGAGGAAAGGCCTGTCTGTTCGGGCCGGCTGTCCAATCAGGCTCTTCGCTGTGATCAGAGGAAGGCCCGCCCCCAAGGTTACCTGGAAGCGCCTGGGCGTGGACAACGTGATCCGCCGTGGTCACGTGGACCAGGTTGACACCATGTCCTTCCTGGTCATCCCCGAGAGCACCAGAGAGGATTCTGGGAGATACTCGCTGACTCTGTCCAATTCAGCTGGAGAGAAAGCCGTGTATGTCCGTGTCAAAGTCCTTGGTAAGAAACAGAATAATAATCTCAAAACTCTATAAACTTAAACATTTTTACAGCACACATCGTCAGCCTGTTTACATCGACTTGGGTGGCGCTGAGCTCCAGACGCAACAATGGTGGCTCTGCTAAATAGTCTCGGGAAGGAACTTGTTTTGGTGGAACATTTGGACACTACAAAAGAAAAATGCCACATACAATATTACATGAAGTCAACTGTTGACACAATCCAGTAACGTGAGCTATTTAAATGAGCTGATACATGGTTAAACCTCATTGGCTCTTACCAGTGTATCTCCGTGTGTACTTCGTCCACAGCAGTCCCACCAATCAGTCCCAAAACCTCCCAGTTAGAGAGGAAATGCCCTCAACATATTCTTTATAAATCTTTACAATCATTCACCAAAAGAACCGAGCAGACCTGTCTTGTTTGTTGCACCATCCAAATCATCTTCAAAACTTGAAATTTTCAGCGTGTAGCTCGCTAGCCCAAAGGTTGTTGTTTTCCGTAGTGAAGGGATTTTGAGAACGAAGACCCACAGTGAACGGAAGCCTTTATCCTGGAAATGTACTTCTGTTAATCCACTACTACTACTACTGGTAAGGACACTGTATGACCAAAGGCATTCTTAAATTCCTCCTCTGCAGATACACCTGGTCCTGTCGGTGACCTGCAGGCATGCAACATTACCAAGACGAACGCTCAGCTGTCCTGGCTACCGCCAGATAACGATGGTGGCAGCCCCATCCTTAACTACATCGTGGAGAAACGCGAGGTAGACAGGAAGACCTGGAACAAGTGTATCGAGGACCTGAGGAAGACCAGCTTCCATGTGACCAACATGACGCCTGGCATCGAGTACTACTTCAGAGTCACGGCCTGCAACAAGTACGGCATTGGAGTTCCTCAGGACTCGCCCAAGTCCTACTTGGCTGTCGACCCCATCAGTGAGTGTCACCACAGACTGTGTGAATAAAGTTTAGCTTGTCAAACTAGGGCTGCACGATATGAGGAAAATATGCGGTAACATTAAATACATCAATAACGAAATAACTTGCAATAAATAAACAGATATTAAAGTGTTTTCAGTACTGCTGCTTTCAGTATTCTTCTAAAATACAACAAACGGTTTGTTCAATTAAAACAAATGTAAGGAAATCATCTCATATTGTCATATTATGCAGCTCCCTGTCAAACCCTTGTGATCCTTGTTTTATTCTTCCTAACACGTGCTGTGCGTTGCTTTCAGGCGAGCCGGACCCTCCGAAGAAGATGGACGTGCTGGACATTACCAAGAACAGTGCCACCCTGGGCTGGCTGAAGCCGCTCAGAGACGGAGGAGCCAAGATCAACGGCTACGTGGTGGACTACCAGCCTGAGGGCGCGCCTGAGGACAAGTGGACGCCTTACTCTGTGGTCAAAGACCTGACCATCGTGGTGGTCGGTCTCAAGGAAGGAACCAAGTACAAGTTCAGAGTGGCAGCCAGGAACTCTGTGGGAGTCAGCCTGGCCCGAGAGGCAGAGGGAGTGTTCGAGGTCAAGGAGCAGCTCAGTGAGTACACCTGCCAAAAATCTACCTCAGACCAGGGTCCAAAATTAGCACCATTTACAAGCCAAACGCTGGTAAAATATGCAAATGGCTGGTAGATTTGCTTCACTCTCTTGATGCACAGAAGGCTAAGCTTAAGTTATAACAATAGTTTAGGACATATATGGCATAAAAGTGAATTGTTTAAAGGTTACGAGAACAAGAAGAGGAAGTTGCACCAGGCAGAGGACCCAATCCTGTGAGTGAGTGTGTGTGTGTGTGTGTGTGTGTGTGTGTGTGTGTGTGTGTGTGTGTGTGTGTGTGTGTGTGTGTGTGTGATGTGGCAACAGAAGAATCTGCCCGGAGACAGGTGGATTACACCCCATTAAGGAAAAGGATAAAGGTTGAGGGATATTGCAGAACGGGGCTCACAACAGGAGAGACTTTGCTAACCTGTGCTCCGTCTCCTTTGTCTGTAGCTAGGGGTACTTACGTAGTGTCTTTTGTGAACCCACATGTGTGATTGTATCTTAACTGCTGGACTCACTTTTCTTAACGTGAATCTATCGTCTCAGAGTTGATCCTTGAGTTTTGGTATGCATAAGTCCTATCAACAAATACGCAGGAATTAGAGTAATTGGAGTCAGATATCTCGGCCTTCGGGCCTGTGTCTTTTTCGCCAAAATTCCCTTTCTACAAGGTCTCCTTTAAACATTTCCTGATGAATAAAAATGGAAACTCTCTAAAGCAACTTTTGGTGTTTCTTGTTCCTCCCAGTGGCTCCGAAGGTCATCATGCCCGACATCGTGACGGTCAGAGCCGGCTCCAAGATGGTGGTTGAGGCCATCGTGGCGGGTAAACCCGCTCCCTTCTGCAAGTGGAAGCAGGGCAACGAGGACGTGCTGACCTCTGATCGCCTGTCCGTTGTAAAGACGCTGACGACCTGCACGCTTATCATCAAGAACGTGACGAGAATGGACAGCGGCTACTACAGCCTGTCGGCCGAGAACAGCACCGGCAAGATCAACCAGATCCTCAGAGTCACCGTCATGGGTCAGTTTGAACAGCCGATGCTGTTAAATGTTTAAACATTATGGAAAGGATCCCTACAGAGATAGATCTTTTTGTTAAAGAGAAAGATCATTTTAGTTTAACAGCCCCGAAATCCCTATCACCAAACTACACCAGACTCCATGTAAATAATCAGGACTTTTATCATCATAAAACACACTTCATTCGAAGTGGACAGAAACTAAATAAAGCTATCAAAAGCCGTCTTGGTTCATCTTTCCACTGTTCCAACAATCACCACTCTGGTTTGGTTGAAATAAACCCTTAATTCACCCATTTACATGTGGAGATATGCTGGCTCTATACACGCTAAAAGTAGTTATTATTTACATGGAGTCTGGTGGAGTTTGATGTTGATAATTCAGGGTCTGTTTCTGGTTAAACAAAAAGGATCTTACACTTTGACAACATTATGTAAAGGATCCCTACAGAGATAGACCATTTAGTTTGACACTTAGAATAATAATCTCAGTCTGTCAGTAGTAAAAACAGCATTGTTAGTGGACAGAAATTGATGCTGGACATTTGTGTTTGAGTGAGTATGTGTGTATGTCCTTGTAACTTTCTGCTGTAACAGAGTAATTTCCCAATTTGGGCTTTATCTATCTATCTATCTATCTATCTATCTATCTATCTATCTATCTATCTATCTATCTACCTACCTACCTGTCTGTCTGTCTGTCTGTCTGTCTGTCTGTCTGTCTGTCTGTATCTATCTATCTAATGACTGATCCTCTGTGTCTCTGCAGACATCCCTGGACCCCCTGAAGGTCCTATAGAGATCACTGAGCTGGACGTCGATGCCTGCACGCTGCTCTGGAACTCCCCACAGGAGGATGGCGGCAGCCACATCACCAACTATATTGTGGAGAAGTGTGACGTGAGCAAGGGCGACTGGGTCCCTGTGACCACATCCTGCACCAAAACCAGCTTTAGGGTACCCAAACTGACAACCGGCAAAGAGTACGGCTTCCGAGTCCGTGCTGAGAACCGGTTGGGCATCTCCGTGCCACTTTACTCTGAGAAGATGATTGCCAGACATCCATTTGGTAAGTCTGAGCCAAAAGGTTACAATTTTAGCTCCATTTTAGCGCATTTAAATGATGCTGTGTGTTGCTAACTGTTTTGTTTCTCCCCCAAAAGACCCCCCCAGCGAGCCCAAAAACCTGCAGATCAACAAGGTCTTCAAGGATTTTGTCATCGTGTCATGGGAAGTTCCCAGCAGCGACGGCGGAAGCCCCATCACCGGATATTGCATTGAAAAGAAGGAGAGGAACAGCCTTCTGTGGATGAGGGCCAACGAGTCGGTGGTCCGAGCCACCCAGTACACCTGCGCTGGGCTGATAGAGGGCGTAGAGTACACCTTTAGGGTGTCAGCATTCAACCTGGCGGGGCAGGGCAAACCCTGCAAACAGACCGACTTCGTCACCGCCAGGACTGCTGTTGGTACGAATCATTTTCAATATGATATTTACTTGTTAACCACGTTTTTTGACCAAAAAAACAACAATCTTTATCAGAAAAGTGGGTTTCTTTCAACCAAATTTTCAGAAAAATAACGCGGATTGTTCCACATAACGGTCTTCACAAGTAAAATAAATGATCAGCCCACTACTTTCTTTAAATTTGAATGTTTTATGCAATTTTATAGCATTCAAAAAAAAAAAATTATGAAAGAACGTTGAAAAAAGTGACAAAAATGTCCGCAGAAAAAAAAAGGCGCAGAAAAATATTTACAAAAACATCGGGGGGGAAAATTCAATTCAATTCAATTTGATTTATAGTATCAATTCATAACAAGAGTTATCTCAGGACACTTTACAGATAGAGTAGGTCTAGACCACACTCTATAGTCTACAAAGACCCAACAATTCTAGTAATTCCCCCAAGAGCATGCATTCAGATAATGGATCAGTGACTAGAAATAGCAACACATTTTTGACAACGACAACCAAAACATTGGAAAAAAGTTTCAATTTTGACCCAGAAAAACAAAAAGTTGCTCGGTCGATGGTGGCAGGACAACACAAGGGTTAAGCCTGGTTCACACGGGACCATTTTAAAATGGTCGGCCGATTCTCCAACCCTGAGAGACCCCACACACGGCGATAAAAGATCACGGGTCTAACAGTTCTGGTCGTACAGCGTGACGGCAACATCAACACGTCACACACCAACCGATGTGACTCCCGAGCGTTCCCAGGTCAGACAGGAAATCTTGCAGAATCCCTCGAGATCAAACGTGACTTCAGAGTAACCAATCACGGCGGACGAAGAGGATGCAGTGGCGATCGTTTGTAGTTTGTTTTTAACCGAAAAAAAACGTTATCAAAAGAAAAGGTGATGGTCAAAGAAGTGGAGACAGCGCGAGCGTGACCGGACTTTCTGGTGCGCCGTGCCGCCGGCTGTTTTGATTTTGTTTCCCGGTGCTTTCCTCGCCGCCTCGTCACCTGGCTTTCTGATTGGCTCCACGCCACAGTCCACAGGCTGCGTGCTCGTTTGTCCCCGAGGGCCACCACACACGAGGAGACATCGGGCCAAACAATCCAACATGTTGGATATCCCCGATTTGAGATGGGAGCGGTCACGACGTCCTTCCGAGCAGACGAGAGCAGTCTTAACACACCGCACACGGCAGGAATATCTGATCAGATTATTCTACGATCATCGGAGCGTCCTTAAGATCGTCTGAAGGGAATCGGGGCTAAAATCGGCCTAATTATCCTGCCGTGGGAACCAGGCTTAAAGTTAAAGAAAGTTTAGCACACAAAAAATAGACATTTCCGTTCCAAGGGAGCATCACTGTTTTATTTACCAGTTTATTAAGAGAATAACTTTCTTTCCATCCACACCCAGTTATACTCACCGGTATCTCTTTATCTATACGGACTTAGCTAGAAAAATACCATCGTACTTTACAGAATTGCTTTGTCACTTAGACTCACTTCTACTTCATTTTTCACGTGCTCGGTCTGAACTTCTACTTCATCTTTCACACGCTCGGTCTGAACTTGGAAGAACTGCTCGTGACTCCTGGAACGAAATACAGTACCTCCTTAAAATCAATTCACCTATCTGTACCTTTTGGACATTTTAGGAATGTGATTTTAAACGTCTACTTGTAATTGCCAGACCCAAATGAAGTTCTTTACAGTTTTCAGCGGTGATCGAGAATAATTTTGATTTTGTTTTGCTTGAAATCTGTGGAAAATGCTCCGTCTGCAGATTCTTTGTAGCCCTGGCATTTGCTTTACAACTGTATTTTTTTTAATATCCTAATTTATCTAGGAAATATTTTTTCTAAATCAGAAAATTTAAATAGTTTTTTTAATAGGTTTGTAATCCCTCAATGATCTCTCGAGCATAAATAAATAAACGAACCGAAGTCGCAGAAAATAAATCTAATTTTAAAGTTTTAAAATAAGTCCTTATCCCCAGAAGACTGAACTAAACGGAAGGACAACCTGGGCTTTTCTTAGTTTGTTACCTTGAAGCCATATTGGTTTTAGGGCCGTGAAGCCAACCAGGTTCTTTCATCCGTGTTCAGACAGCATAACTGAGTCTCCTACCCGTTTGTTCCTTTCTGTCCAGACCCACCGGGTAAACCCGAGGCCATGGACGTGACCAAGCACTCCGTCTCGTTGGTCTGGAGCCGTCCCAAGCACGACGGCGGCAGCAAGCTGATTGGCTACTACATGGAGTACACAAAGTTCCCGGGAGAGAAGTGGACGCGCTGCAACGCCAACTGCATGAACATCCAGACGGAGAGCTACGTGGTGAGCGGCCTAGACGAGGGCCAACGGTACCAGTTCAGAGTCATCGCCAAGACCGCTATCAACGTCAGCCTGCCGTCTGAGCTGTCCGACCCCATCGCTGTCATCGCAGAGAACGGTAGGAATTCTTTTCTTTTCCTTTTAGGGTGGGATTTATTTAAAAAATGTTAACTTTATTTGATAGGGACCATGCATATTTATGAACATTGTTGTATAAAAAACACCATGTAAATATGCCAGAATTAGTAAAAATAACTACATTTCATCTGCAGTCCCTAGGCAGGTGACATAGGACTAACATAGAGACAGCCAGCAGTCATACAGCGCTCATTCACTATACAGTAAAAGGTACACATAATGGTGACATATACATTGACAAAACAAAACAAAAATACATGATGACAAAGACATTATTCATCCACCTCTATACTGTAATCAATGTAACAGTGAAAGTGTATGGGTGATGAAATGTGTGACAGTTAGAAGTGAGGGCATCTCTGGTTTTCTAGAAGCCAGGAGACAGACAGACAGACAGACAGACACTGTTTTAAGTGAGTTTTAAAGGTGTTGAATGTAGGACACTGTCTTATTGGCAATACGTTTTGTCCAGAAGTGGTGCATCTAAATGGTATCACACAGTCCCCTTTCAGAGAGGCCCGTGTACTTCCTCCGTTTACGGATGAAAGAAAATCCTAAGGCAGGGGTGTCAAACTCTTTTAAGTTCATGGGCCACACGGCCCAGTTTGAAAAGGAATCAAGTCTGATAAGCTAAGATAAGTTAAGTTAAGATAGACTTTATTAATCCCACACTGGGGGGAAATCCTGTGCTACAGCAGCTCAAAAGAAAAACATGCACACATCAGAATAACACAAAGTAGACATAGGAGAAAAAATATACATAAAGTATAAGAAATAGAAAAAATAGAATTAGTTCTAATAATAATAGTAATAAAACAAACATATTTACACAATAAACACCCTTATATAAACAGACAGTATATAAACACAGATACACAGATGAATAGAAATGACATATTGCACAGTTGGAGGTAACAAAGAGTGATAAATAAATAAATATGCATAGTGCCGAATATTGTCCAGCGATGGTGACATTATATTCCTTGACCACTAAAAGGTGCTGTGAACACACCAAGCCCAGTGGCTTCCCGGTTACCTCTGTGAAGAAGTGTGTCCACAGGATGTATTATTTTATTACGACATTTAAAGGAATAGAAATTCCAGACAAGGGGGTACTACAGATAGAAAACAAGGAAGTAACCTCCACACAGCAAGGAAAACTATGAATGACACATGAACTAACTGACCCGTAATGGTGATTGTTTGTCTGCTGTGCTGTGCAGTTCCTCCTCGCGTGGAGCTGGGCGTCAACATGAAGAACCTGATCGTGGTGAAAGCCGGCGAGAACGTGGCCCTGGACGCGGCGGTGTTCGGGAAGCCGCTGCCCAAGGTGAGCTGGAAGAGAGACGGAGTGCCTCTGGTGCTCATCGAGGGGATGAAGGTCTCCCAGAAGAAACACATCCACATGCTGGAGCTCTTCGCCGTTACCAGGAAGGAGTCCGGAGACTACACAATCATCGCTGAGAACAGCAACGGATCCAAGTACGCCAGCATCAAGGTCAAAGTGCTCGGTAGGTTACATTTAATGCCACTTTATTGTAGTGTTTTTGCTACTATTACGGTATGTGCACAGATAAACTAAGAAGCTAATCTCTTAATTCAAGCCTTTATTTTGTCTCGTTTGCATTATTGTAATGCTCTTTTTTACCTGTTTGAATCTTACAAACATTTCTGTCCCTCTGGACCTTCATCAAGAGTATTGTCCTTTTGGAGTTGGAAATGTAGTGGAACATTTTTGGAAAAGTATTTGGAAAATACTCTTGATGAAGGTCCAGAAGGACCGTAACGTTAGTATCTTCAAGAAATGGTAATGCTGTAGCATTAGCAGAGCACGGGATCTTCCTTTTTACAATGTGATATTTTCCAACATAGAAGAATTGTTAGATGTGTGGATTGTTTCTTCATAAAGATTGATTTTATTGTGTAAAAAATATAAAAAGCACTTTCTGAATTAGTTAAAGATGCTATATACGTATGTACACCTTACTTACTTTCCTTACTAACTTACTCTTTTCCCTGCAGACAAACCCGGCCCTCCGGCCTCTGTGAAAACTGCCAAAGTGTTTGCTGACCGCATTAAGCTGCGATGGGAGCCCCCACTTGCCGACGGCGGCTCTGAGATCACCAACTACATCATCGAGAAGCGCGAGACGAGCCGGCCCAACTGGGCGCTGGTCACCGCCAACATCAGCGGACACAGCACCGACTGCTCAGTGGAGAGACTCATCGAAGGACACGAGTACCAGTTCAGAGTCAGCGCTGAAAACCAGTATGGTGTCGGAGACGCACGCATGACTGAGCCTGTCATGGTCAAGAACCCGTACGGTACGTTCACAGCACTAAAGCACAGAAAACTGACAACACGTTCCTGCACTGAGGCTCATTTGAAAAATACCAAATACAGTAAAAAAGAAACATTTCCACATGAACTTCCAGTCTTACTCACTAGTGAAACTTTCTCAGACATATCTCATCAAAGTCTCATTGTGTCAAGCAGGATTTGATGAAAACCTTTATTGATTTTTGAACATATATTGATCTTTTAGACGGCACATTTTGCTTGTTGATGGGACACTGATGGGAGATTATCCTGACCTTGTTTTAACCCAAACCTAACCCTTCAGATGTTCCTGGTCCATGCGAGCCGCCCGTCATCACCAACATCACCAAGGACTCCATGACGGTGAGCTGGAAGGCCCCGGCCAATGATGGCAAGGCCACCATCCTGGGCTACATGGTGGAGAAACGTGAGGCCACGGAGCTGGCCTGGGCCAAGGTCAACCGCCGACCCGTCATCGACAGGACCATCAAGGCCGTTCAGCTGACCGAGGGCTCCGAGTACGAGTTCAGAGTCATCGCCATGAACAAGGCCGGTCTGGGCAAACCCAGCGACGCTTCCATGGCCGGGCTGGCTGTCGACCCTGTCTGTAAGTCTCCGCTTCAAACAGACAACCAAAAGGCTTTTTGGATTATCGTTTATTCAATTCGATGTGTCATGGATTTTCTTGGGTGCTGATGATGAATCAAGACTGAGATGAAGCGGTGATAAGAACTTTGTTTAAAGTTGTGGCCGGGTTAGCTCAGTTAGTAGAAAGGGCGCACATATGTAGAGGTTTATTCCTCGACGCTGAAGGTCCAGGGTTCGAGTCCGACCTGTGAGGATTCCTGCATGTCTCTCCCCTTTCATATCTCAGCTGTCCTATCCATTAAAGACAGAAATGCCCCCAAATAAAATGATAATAATAAGGTTCTGAGTTCTTAACGTCTGCAGACATTCAGCTGAAAACCAGAGCGAGAGATAATATACATGCTGTAATCCTTCTCCCTATCTTAGCATTCACCACAGAAAAACAATTCTTCAGAAATTAGACAATGTGGGACTGTCAATGTCCCCGTCATGCGGACATTTTGGAACATCCTGTTTTTCTCAGCAGCTCTGTTTGGAAAGTACGTTTGCTCAGGTTTTACCAGACTCCTGACTTTAGTCTTTGCACAGAAGTTAGAATACAAAAGCTCATGCAGACATTAAAGAACATTCATTTTAAAATATATATCTATACTTATGGTTTTCTACAACGTAACCCCCCCTTTTGAGACTCTAGTCACGACAAGTAGTTATATATTTGTGAGATAAAATATGAAACCCATTTTTTAGAGAAATAATAATACCAAATGTGTCCCTACACTTGTCCAGATCCTCCTGGCCCCCCTGCCTTCCCCAAGGTGGTGGACTCCACCAGGACGTCCGTCAGCCTCAGCTGGACCAAACCGGCGTACGACGGCGGCTGCGAGATCATCGGCTACCTGGTGGAGTGTAAGCGGGCGGAAGCCGAGCACTGGACCAAGTGCAACATCCCCAAAAAGCTGCAGACCACCAAGTTCCTGGTGACGGGCCTGATGGACGACGCCGAGTACCAGTTCCGAGTCATCGCTGTCAACAAGATCGGCTTCAGCGAGCCCAGCGAGGTCCCTGGAAACCACATGCCCAAAGACATCCTGAGTGCGTACTTTTGGACTTTTTTGGACTTTTATTTTGATAAATAACCTTTTATGTATTATAAAAAGGTTATTATTATACTATACCTTGTATATCACTGAAATAATCATGTTTAGTACATGTACTTCATGAATCATAATACAATTAGCAGACATAAGTTAATTAAGACAACCTAGCTATGCAGCTAACATGTTAGAAACCTGCTATGGCCCCGACACATTATCACCAGAAGAACATATGAGAGCATAGATCACTTGTTATATGGCAGTTCTATTTCATCCTTACTGACCACCAGAGGCAGTGCTTAACACTGAATATATTCCCTATCTCGTAACAAGAACTCAGGCGGTCATCCAGGATTCATAGAACCGTAGTTACATTTGTAACTTTCGTTATTTTGAATTGAAATTCCTCACGCTAAAAGAGACCGAAAACTGCTATAAGGACATGAACTGATTGAGTAAAGAATGCAGGGTCCCTACAGATGATATGACAGTAAAGTCATGATTAATAACCACAGGCACACAGACTCTGTGGCAGCAGAATTTTCCGCAGAATTGCATGTACATAAAGCAGAGAAGAGTCCGCTAAATTCCACAAATTTTCATTCTGTTTCACTGCTAATAACTGAAAAGAAAACCCTGCAGGTTCCGATTGGGTTTGTGTTAATAAGTCATCTTGTGTCTGCCCTGCAGTTGCTCCTGAAGCCGAGCTGGACGCCGACCTTAGAAAGGTTTTGGTTCTCCGAGCCGGCGTCACCATGAGGCTCTACGTCCCTCTGAGGGGACGCCCGGCGCCGAAGGTGACGTGGTCCAAGGTGGATGCCAACCTGAAGGACAGGCAGGTGCTGATCAAGACGTCGGAGTGGGACACCCTGCTGATGATTGAGGACATTAACAGATACGACGCTGGCAAATACGCCCTGTTGCTGGAGAACAGCAGCGGCTCCAAGACCTACACCATCGTGGTCAAAGTGCTCGGTAAGACCAAATCTGCCATATCTGTTCCACGTACACCAAAAAGTCTGTCATCTTCTTTTACAGACTACGCAATGAAACTATGGCTGAATAGATTGTCTAGAAACGTTCCCTTTTTACCCGGATTTAGTCACATTTTAATCTTGTTTTCCGGATGTCTTTTCACCAAATCTGTGCTTCAGTTTACAAAAGTTCTGAGCCAGAAACATTGACTCTCATCCCCCCTCAGACTCTCCCGGGCCGCCCATGAACCTGATTGTGAAGGAGACCTCCCTAAGCCACGCCACCATCACCTGGGACGCCCCGCAGATCGACGGTGGCAGCCCTGTCAAGAGCTACATCATAGAGAAGCGACTGGCCGAGAGGAAGGCCTGGACCTGCGTGGAGGCAAACTGTCACAAGATCTCTTTCCGAATCCCCAACCTGGAGGCGGGACAGGCCTACTGCTTCCGAGTGCTGGCTGAAAACGCCTACGGCATCGGAGAGGGTTGTGAGACGGCCGGCAGCGTCCGGGCCTCAGGTAGCCACGAGTTACTGTTATTGTTATTGTTTCGCTATAATACGGATTATTTTAGAAACAAATCAGTCACTGCAGCGATATTGGAGGCAGCGTAATTCAGTGGTGTAGTCTAATGTTTTGTAGTGGGTATACTATACTGTATATACTGTATATATTGGCCAGAATCTGCCTTTGGGGTGGGTGGGGGGGGGCATATCATAGTGGGGGGTCTGGGTGTCCTCCCCCAGGGCAGTTTTGAACATCAACGACTTCATTTCCTGTACTCAAATACACTTTTATGCACCAATTTGCGGTGGAAATACCTTAATTTAGCCTACGTGAAGATGAAAAACACAGATGATAATTCAAAATATATCAAAAATATAATAGAAAGTATGTTGTTGCGTGTCATTGGGCATTTTTAAGTGGGTATATGGAAATCCTGGAGCTTTCTTAGTGGGTATACTGCGTGTCAAGACTACACCACTGGCTTAATTTCTACAGAACATTTCAGCAACAAGGCATTTCAAAGTGCTTTACATAAAATATTAAAGAGCAGTTATAAACAAACTTTTGTTAAAGAGAATATAAAAACAGCTAAAATAGAATAAGACAGGTATGAAATACAGGAGTAAAAGTCACAGTTACTTAAAAAAAAAAAGCTCAGCATTAAACAAAACTCTTCAGCCTTGATTTAAAAGTTCAGAGGGGATAAAAATGTTCAAATATGAACATTGTACCTTGGCTTTTTAAGTATTTCTTTGTGAACTTGTAATTTCTAATGTTAAAGGTGCTGTAGGTAGGATTGTGAAGATCCAGGACTTCATCATTGAACATCAACAACTTCTCAGTCCCTCCCCCCTTTCCGCTGAAGCCCAAAACGGTCTCCTAAGCCCCTCCCCCACGAGGGAGAATGAATGCGTGTACATGAGCAGTGATTGACACACAGTTAGACACCCCTCCTGGCCCTGATTATTGCATCTGAACAGTTAGACACCCCCCCTGGCCCTGATTGGTGCATCTGAACAGGGAGTGGTGGATTTTTGCAAATCGCACTACAGGCTGTAGGTGGCGCCATTTAAATGACCTGCTTCATGTAGTTCTACTGGAACATAGGGTCAGTTTCAGCAGATATGACAGAAAGTTAGTTTTATAAGTCGTACCTACTGCACCTTTAATACTCAATAAAACATTTAAAAGATCTGGGAGTTTCAGCCGACCTGCAGTTTTCAGGGAGTGTGTTCCAGATATGTGGTGCATAAAAACTGAATCTACACGACTTCATTGAACAAATTCAACCTAATCCAAATGTTAACTCATCTGTCCTCTTCCTTCAGAGCAACCCGGTCCAGTGACGGACTTTAAAGCCCTGAAGACAACCAAGAACTCGATCGTTCTGGGCTGGAAGAAGCCGCTGAGCGATGGCGGGAGCCACATCAGCGCCTACATCCTGGAGCAGAGCGAAGGCGAGGGCAAGTGGAAGCAGATCATGAAGGGCAAGAACAACACACACCCCCTGGACGAGCTGAAGGAGGGCACGGAGTACGGCTTCAGAGTCAAGGCGCTCAATGAGTCCGGAGAGGGACCGCCCACCGAGCTCACCGTCATCGCCAAGGACCAGTTCGGTAAGTAGTCTTGTATAAAGTACTTGAAAGCAATACTTGAGTAAAAGTACAAGTATCTTACCAAAAAAGGACTTTGGTAGAAGTTAAAGTCTCCTTTTAGAATATTACTTGAGTAAAAGTCTTAAAGTATCTGATGTTTACAGTACTTAAGTACCAAAAGTTATTTTCTGATAATAAATATAGGCTATTAGAAGTAAAAGTAAAAAAAAACTTTGATTATG
>CM042327.1:1758738-1853738 GCA_023566125.1 Zingel zingel
TTGTTTACATTCAAAATGGCGACCACCGAAGTGCAGCAACCCGTTGATGCCGCTGTCGCTGCTACATCACCCAGATTGCTGGTCTGATTGGTTGAAGGACTATCCAATTGCGTACAGAGTCAGTTGAACTATGCCCGTTGATCACGCCTCTTGTGCAGTAGAAAATACAGAGCAGACTCCCCAGACTAATGTTCAATCTTAAAAATATTGAGCTTGGTCTGGTGATAGCCAGACTAGTCAACAGCCATAAAAACATAAATTTTCTCCTTGTTTTAATAAATGAAATGTTGTATGAATCAGGTTGTGAATGATATCTGAACAAAGCCCTTTGTAGAGGACAAAACCTTTAAAGATATGGATTGGAAAACATTTTGAAGACACTACAGTTGAACAGGGTCAACATTTAACTAACAGATACCAGCATGAACTTTCCCATTTAATTACTGACATTAAGAAATCATTTTGGTATTACAAGTTTTCCGAAATGGTATGTTTAAATATGCAAATTACGCTAACTTTTGATACATTTTGGAGAAATCTACAGACAAAAATAGACAAAGTGTTGTAAAATAAACAGCAAAATGTATATTTTAAAAGCTTTTTTTACCACAAATCTGAAAGAAGACAATCTATGGAAGCAAAATAGTCCAAAACCTAACAATGAAAAATGTTTTTGCCTGTAGTGTCTTGCGGTTGAAACATCCTTAAAATCTCAGTTTTACAAACATCAGGTCTTCAAAGTCATATTGTCCTGAATTTGAATTGATGAGGTCTATAGACAATTATAAGGCAACCTTCTGTCTTCTCTGCAGACCCCCCGACCATCACTATTCACCCAGACATGAAGGATGGTGTTTCAGTCAAGGCCGGTGACACCATCGTGATCTCAGCCTCCAAGATTGTTGGCAAACCTCCACCCACTGCTGTCTGGTCAAAGGGAGGCCGAGAGTTAAAGAGCTCTGACATCGTTACCATCACCAGCACTCCCATCTCCTCCACTCTGGCTATCAAGTACGCAAGCCGGAAGAACACAGGAGAGTACGTCATCACCGCCAGCAACCCCTTTGGCATTAAAGAAGAACGTGTAAAGGTGAAGGTCCTCGATGTGCCTGGACCTCCAGGCCCCATCGAAGCCAGTGTTATCACAGCTGAGAAGTGTACTCTGACCTGGCTTCCACCAGAGGAGGATGGTGGCTTCTCTATCAAGTCTTACATCCTTGAGAAGAGAGAGACCAGCCGCCTGCAGTGGACCAAGCTAGCTGAAAACGTCATGGACTGCAGATATGTAGCCGCCAAACTGATCAAGGGCAACGAGTACATCTTCAGAGTGTGTGCTGTGAACCAGTGTGGCACTGGAGACTCGAGCCAGTCCGGTCCAGTAAAAATGGTTGACAGTTACCGTAAGTTTACATGTTTTATATATGATTATAGTTGTATGATTAAAAAAACATAATTATATTGTATTTAAAAAATATAATTAAATGGAAATAATTGAAATTTTGAGATAATCATTGGATTATAAAAATCCTTTAACACTATAAGCACCATAGCCCACACTATTAACATTGTATTTAAAAAAATGGAATTAATCCATCCTGGTTATTGGCATGGTTCCCTCCTGCCCTGACTTTTTCTAAATACCTATTCTGCACATTCCTATATTGTCATAATGATAGAATAACATTGAAAAACAATGGTGTTGTTTTTCACAAAAAACTCCCCCCTTCAGCCGCCAGGAGCAGCGCCGATTAAAGTTGGTACTCTCTGCAGCCGAATTGCAGTGAAAATATTTCTTCTAAAACAGTACATTATAGTTCACACTGCTAAGGGTACACCCATTTTGTGTGCATTAAAGCTGTTTGATGAGCTATCTGGCTCTGATAGTTTGTCCTTGCTGCTATAGAGATTAACGCAGTGCTATAGAGATGGAGAGGACTGATGAGTTATTGGCCCATCAGCGATAACAAAAGTCAAGACTTGGCGGTTATAGTTCTCCTAAAATGTCTGGTGTTGCTAGTGTTAAGGATGATTTAATAATTCAAGGCAAATCTGACCAAAATTGTCCTGCATTCTTTGTTTCCCCAGGCCCACCAGGTCCACCCTCAACCCCTGAGGTTGACAACATCAGTAGGAACGCTGTCACCATTTCATGGAAGAGACCAGTACAGGACGGAGGAAGTGACATTAGAGGATATTGTGTAGAGAGGAAAGAAAGGAGAGGAATGAGATGGGTGAGGGCCTGTAAGAGGACGGTCCCTGATCTGCGCTTTAAGGTGCAGGGCTTAAATGAGGGAACAGAGTATGAGTTTAGAGTCACTGCTGAGAACAAGGCTGGATTTGGGCAGCCAAGTGAGCCATCACAACCTGTTATTACCAAGGACATTGTCTGTAAGTAAAACTGAACTCATCATTTAATTATAAATTACATTTTAAAACACTAAAGTTGCATATGCAGAATTCAGAATTCGGAAAATACACACCAGCATTCATTTTTTGAACCCCTGTTTTTCTTGTTTATTAGATCCACCTGGTCCTCCATCCAACGCCAAAATTACAGAAACCACAAAAACCACAGCTACCTTTGTCTGGGGCCGACCCCACTATGATGGTGGTCTTGAAGTAGATGGATATATTGTTGAGTACAAAAAGGAAGGGCTTGATGACTGGGAGGTGGAGACACAGTATCCATTGAAAGCTACAGAATACGTTATTGGTAAACTTCAAAAAGGAGGCAAATACCACTTCAGAGTCAGCGCTGTTAATTCCGAGGGAGTTGGCGAGCCTGCAGAGGTTGAGAAAGTGACTGAACTGGTGGACCAGGAGACGCTGCCAGACTTTGAGCTGGATGCTGAACTCAGGAGAACCCTGGTGGTCAGGTGCCGTGCTTCAATCCGTCTGTTTGTGCCCATTAGGGGACGTCCTGTTCCAGAAGTAACCTGGACTAAAGATGATACCAACTTGAAAACACGTGCACACATTGACACCACAGAGTCCTACACTCTACTGGTTGTTCCTGACTGCACCAGATATGATGCTGGAAAGTACAACCTGTGTCTTGAGAATGTTGCTGGAAAAAAGACCGGATTTGTTAATGTCAAGGTTTTGGACACACCAGGACCACCAGTCAATGTCCAGCCTAGGGAGATCACTAAGAACAGCATCACCCTCCAGTGGGAAATCCCCATAATCGATGGTGGTTCTAAGATTCACAGATATGTTATTGAAAAGAGGGCGGCTACCAAGAAGGCCTACACAGTGCTTACCAATAAATGGCAGAAGTGTTCCTACAAGTTTACGGACCTTGAAGAGGGAGCTTACTACTACTTCCGTATCTCTGCTGAGAATGACCTAGGTGTAGGTGAGCCCGCTGAATCTCTTGAGCCAATCAGGGTGTCCCAGGCCCCCACTGCGCCAGAGAACTTGTATGTTACAGATGTGACAGCTGATAGTGCCAGCCTGGCATGGGCAAAGCCCCTGCATGATGGTGGCAGCTTGATCACCGGATATGTCATTGAGGCCCAGAAGAAGGACACTGAGCAGTGGGTCCACATGGGCACCATCAAGGCTCTGGACTACACTGTCACCGATCTGATTGAGGGTGCAGAATATACCTTCCGCATAATGGCTGTCAATGCATCAGGCAGGAGCGACCCACGTGAGAGCAGGCCAGCTATTATCAAAGAGCATACTTCTGCTCCTTCCTTTGACCTGCGTGGAGTGTACCAGAAGACGGTCATTGCCAAGGCAGGGGACCGTGTCAAGGTGGAGATTCCAGTGCTCGGCAAACCCAGACCTGACGTTTCCTGGAAGAAGGGAGACATAAGGATCAAGGAGACACAACGAATCAACATTGAAACCACACCAACATCTACTATCCTCAACATTGGTGAGATCAAGAGGACTGATGAAGGCCAGTATTCCATGACTGGTAAGAACATGCTGGGTACAGTGACTGAGACGATCACAGTCCTGGTCCACGACATTCCAGGTCCTCCCACTGGTCCCATCAAGCTGGAAGAGGTCTCATGTGATTATGTTCTTATGTCCTGGGAAGCACCAGAGAGTGATGGAGGTGTACCTATCAACAACTATATTGTTGAGATGCGGGAGACTACTGGTACTTCCTGGATGGAGTTGGCAGCTACAGTGATCCGCACCACATTCAAGGCAGCCCGACTCAACACTGGAACCCAATATCAGTTCCGTGTCAAGGCCCAGAACAGATATGGCATTGGACCATGCATTATCTCTGAACCAGTGTTGGCTGCCTATCCATTTGATGTGCCAGGCCAGCCAGGCATTCCTGTGGTCACATCTTTCAACAAGGATGCAATGACTCTGAGCTGGAACGAGCCTTCCTCTGATGGAGGCAGTGTCATCCTTGGCTATCATGTGGACAGAAAAGAGAAAAACAGCATTCTGTGGCAGAGGGTCAGCAAAGCTCTTGTTGTCGGAAATATCTTCAAATCAACAGGCCTTGTTGATGGAATCGCATATGAACACCGTGTTATTGCTGAAAATATGGCTGGTCTCAGCAAACCCAGCAAACCTTCTGATACTATGTATGCTTTGGACCCTGTCGACCCACCAGGTAGGCCCGTGGCACTGAATGTCACCAGACATGAGGTGACAGTGTCATGGACCAAACCAGAGGGAGATGGTGGATTTTCCATCACTGGATACACAGTAGAGAGGAGAGAGATGCCCAATGGACGCTGGCTCAAAGCCAACTTCAACAACATCCTAGAAACCATCTACACTGTCAGTGGTCTGATCGAAGATGCAACTTATGAATTCCGAGTGTTTGCTAGAAACTCAGCTGGTGCTGTTAGTGCTCCATCCCCGACATCAGAGGCAATCACATGCAGAGATGACATTGAAGAGCCCAAGCTTGATGTTGACGCATCCTATAGCAGCAATGTTGTTGTCATGGCAGGAGAGGTGTTCAAGCTGGAGGCCAGTGTGACTGGCAGGCCACTACCATCTTTGGTATGGACCAAGGAAGGAAAGGAGCTTGTTGATACAGCCAAAATAGAGATAAAGACAACTGATTTCCACACAACTCTAATGAACAAAGATTCCCTGAGGAGGGACGGAGGTGTTTTTATTCTGACCGCCAGCAATCCTGGTGGATTTGCCAAGTTTACCTATAATGTCAAGGTGCTCGACAGACCTGGACCACCAGACTCCCTCACTGTTACTGACGTCACTGCTGAGAAATGTGTTCTTAACTGGCTGCATCCAACACATGATGGTGGTGCCAAGATTGAGTACTTTATCATTCAGAGGCGAGAGACCAGTAGGTTGGCATGGACAAATGTGGCTACAGACCTTCAGGCAAACAGGCTCAAGGTTACCAAGCTTCTAAAGGGCAATGAATACATCTTTAGAGTAATGGCTGTAAACAAGTACGGCGTGGGTGAGCCCCTGGAGTCTGAAGCGGTCATCTGTGCCAACCCCTATGTCCCCAGTGACCCACCAACACAGCCTGAAGTCACTAGCATTACCAAGGACTCCATGGTCGTCTGCTGGGAGCGCCCTGAACATGATGGAGGCAGCAGAATAAACACGTACATAATTGAGAGAAGGGATAAGACTGGCCTGCGCTGGGTAAAATGTAACAAGAGGACTGTAACTGACCTGCGTTTCAAGGCCTCTGGCCTCACACCAGATCATGAGTATGAATTCAGAGTTTTTGCCGAAAATAATGCTGGTCTAAGCCAGCCTAGTCCTTCCAGTCCATTCTACAAAGCAGTAGACACCATCTTTCAGCCAGGACCTCCAGGGAACCCCAGAGTGCTGGACACAACCAAGTCTTCCATCACCCTTGCCTGGAACAAGCCTGTCTACGATGGTGGTTCTGAAATCACAGGTTACATTGTGGAGACCTGCCTGCCTGAGGAGGATGAGTGGACAATACACACTCCCAAGAAGGGATGGACAGCCACTTCCTTCACTATTACCAACTTGAAGGAAAACCAAGATTACAAAATCAACATCTGTGCCACTAATTGTGAGGGAGTAGGAGAGCCCGCTGCTGTTCCTGGAACCCCCAAGGCTGAAGACAGATTGCTTCCTCCAGAAATTGAACTTGGAGCAGAGCTGCGTAAGGTGGTCATCCTCAGAGCCTGTAGCACACTCAGACTCTTTGTTCCAATTAAGGGCAGACCAGTACCTGAAGTTAAATGGTCAAGAGAACATGGAGAATCCCTAGACCGAGCTCTCATTGAAATCACCCCATCATTCACCACTCTTCAGGTAGACAATGTTGACAGGTTTGATGCCGGTAAATACATGGTGACTGTAGAGAATGCCTCAGGAAGCAAAACAGCCTATGTTAATGTCAGGGTGCTAGATAGTCCTGGAGCACCTCAGAATCTGATTATCAAGGAGGTCACTAGAGATTCAGTTTCACTCGTTTGGGATGCACCTCTCATTGATGGTGGCTCCAGAGTCCGCAACTACATTGTGGAGAAGCGTGAGTCACACAGAAAGGCCTACACAACTGTCTGTGCCAGCTGCCATAAGTCTAGTTGGAAAATTGGAGACCTGGAGGAAGGAAAACTGTACTCATTTAGAATCCTGGCTGAAAATGAATATGGCATTGGCCTCCCAGCAGAGACTGTTGAACCAATTAAAGTGTCAGAGAAGCCTCTACCACCAGGCAAAGTGACCCTTCGTGAAGTTACCAGCTCCAGCGTCACACTAACTTGGGAAAAGCCTGACCATGATGGTGGGAGCAGAATCACAGGCTATAATGTTGAGATGCAGGGTAAAGGCAGTGAGAAGTGGATCCAGGTCATGGTTGTAAAGACCAATGAGGCTGTTGTAACTGGCCTTACACAGGGAGAGGAGTACATGTTCCGTATCTCAGCTACTAATGAAAAGGGAGTTAGTGACCCACGTCTTCTTAGTGTGCCTGTGGTGGCTAAAGACCTAGTCATCTCCCCAACCTTCAAACTGCTTTTTAGCACGTACAGTGTGCTAGCGGGAGATGATCTGAAGATAGATGTACCATATTCCGCCTGTCCCAAGGCTACAGCAACTTGGCTCAAAGATGGCATTGCTCTCAAGGAGACAACAAGAGTTAATGCTGATGCCACAGGCAAAAACCTTCTCCTGGTTATTAAGGACGCTTGCAGAGATGATGTGGGCACATACACTATCAAACTGGTCAACACAGTTGGAGAGGCATCTACAGACATCAGTGTTGTTGTTCTAGATAAGCCTGGTCCTCCAACCGGCCCAATTAAGATGGATGAGGTCACTGCTGACAGCTTGGTCCTTTCCTGGAATCCACCAGAGTATGACGGTGGTTGCGCCATCAACAATTACATTGTTGAGAAGAGAGACACATCTACCACTAACTGGCAGATTGTGTCAGCTACTGTTGCCAGAACCACTATCAAGGCAGCCCGTCTGAAGACTGGAACTGAGTATCAGTTCAGGATTGCTGCAGAGAATAGATATGGCAAGTCTTCAGTCCTACTCTCTGAAACCATTGTTGCTCAGTATCCGTTTGAGGTGCCCCACTCACCACGTTCTGTTGTGGTCCAGTCAGCCACCAAGGAGAGCATGGTGGTTGTATGGGAGAAACCTAGCAGTGACGGTGGAAGCAAAATTATGGGCTACCACTTGGAGCTCAAAGAGAGAAACAGTATACTGTGGGTGAAACAGAACAAACAAATAATCCCAGAGACCAGATTTAAGGTTGTTGGCCTTGAGGAGGGTATTGAGTATGAGTTCAGAGTATATGCTGAGAACATTGTTGGCCTCAGCAAACCCAGCAAACTGACTGAAATGCAAGTGGCCAGAGATCCTTGTGACAGACCAGGAAAACCAGAGGCTGTCATAGTGACAAGAAATCAAGTCACACTCAGATGGACCAAACCTGAGTATGATGCCGGCATTAAGATTACAGGCTATGTGGTTGAGAAGAAAGAGGGAGCTGGCCGCTGGATGAAGGCCAGTTTTGCCAACGTCATTGAGACTGTATTTGTTGTCACAGGACTTACTGAAGAACAAATTTATGAGTTTCGTGTTATCGCCAGGAATGCAGCCGGTGTCTTCAGCCAGCCCTCTGATTCTACTGGAGCCATCACTGCCAAGGATGAGGTGGATCCACCCAAGATTGACTTAGAAGCTAAGTACTCCCAGGCTGTGGTGGTAAATGCTGGAGAGACATTCAAGCTCGAGGCTGGTGTCTATGGTAAGCCTGTGCCCACAGTACACTGGATAAAAGAGGGCAAAGAGATTGCTGAAGCAGCACGCCTGGAGCTTAAGAACACAGACTTTACAGCTTGTATAGTTGTTAAAGAAGCTATCCGTGTTGATGGAGGTCAGTACACTTTGCTGGTAAAGAATGTTGGAGGAGAGAAATCTGTTAACATTAATGTCAAGGTCCTGGACAGACCAGGTCCGCCCGATGGCCCTATCTCTATCTATGGGATCACCAGTGAGAAATGCTCCATTGCCTGGAAATCTCCCTTGCAAGATGGAGGTAGCGATGTTTCCCATTACATTATTGAGAGGAGGGAAACCAGCCGACTGGTTTGGACTGTAGTTGAACAAAAAGTTCAGACCCTGAACCTGAAGATCACAAAACTACTTCCTGGTAATGAGTATATCTTCAGAGTGATTCCAGTCAACAAATACGGAGTTGGTGAGCCTCTAGAATCCGAGCCAATGATTGCCAGAAATCAATTTGTCACTGCGAACTCTCCAACTGAGGTGGAAGTCTCCACAATCACTAAAGAGTCCATGGTGGTGACCTGGGAGAGACCAACTAATGATGGTGGCAGTCCCATCCAGGGATACATTGTTGAAAAACGTGACAAAGATGGTGTGAGATGGACCAGGTGCAACAAGCGCACAGTGAGTGAGCTGCGTTTCAGAGTGACAGGGCTCCTAGAAAACCACAGCTATGAATTCAGAGTTGCTGCTGAAAATGCTGCTGGTGTTGGCACACCTAGTGCACCAACAGTGTACTACAAAGCATTGGATCCTATCTTCAAAGCAGGCCCACCAAACAACCCCAAGGTGGTGGACACATCTAGGTCCACTGTTTCCCTGACATGGGGCAAACCCATCTATGATGGTGGCTGTGAGATTCAGGCTTACATTGTTGAGGCCTGTGATGTAGCATCTGATGAGTGGTTTATATGCACTCCTCCAACTGGAATCACAGACACTAAGTTTACAGTGAAAAAGCTTCTGGAGAAGCATGAATATCAATTCAGAGTGTGTGCCATCAACAAAGTTGGTGTTGGTGAGCATGCTGATATTACAGGAAAGATTCTTCTGGAGGAGAAGCTTGAGGCTCCTGATCTTGACCTTGATGCTGATATGAGAAAGATGATCAACATTAGAGCAGCAAGCACTCTCAGGCTGTTTGTTCCTGTGAGAGGTCGTCCAGCTCCTGAGGTGAAATGGGGCAAGGCTGAGGGTGAGATTAAGGAGACTGCCCAGATTGACAATACGGGCAGCTATGCTTCACTTGTCATTGAAAATGTTGACAGATTTGACACAGGCAAGTACACCCTGACTGCAGAAAATGCCAGCGGAGTGAAGTCAGTCTTCATCAGTGTCAGAGTCCTGGACTCACCTAGTCCACCGGCTAACTTCATCGTGAAAGAGATTACCAAGAACTCTGTCACTCTCACATGGGAGCCTCCACTTCTTGATGGCGGCTCAAGGATAAAGCATTATATTGTTGAGAAGCGTGAGAGCACTAGAAAGGTTTATTCTCCCATCACCACCTGCAACAAGATGTCATGGAAAGTTGAGCCTCTCCCTGAGGGTGGAATCTTCTTCTTCAGAGTCCTGGCTGAGAATGAATATGGGGTGGGTCTCCCTGCTAAAACTATAGAACCAATAAAGATATCTGAGAAGCCTCAGCCACCTGGTAAAGTTAGTGTTGTTGACGTCACTTCTAGCACTGTAACTCTCACCTGGGAGAAGCCTGAACATGACGGAGGCAGTAGGATCAGTTACTACGAAGTCGAACTGGCACCTAAGGACAGTGAAACTTGGTCTCTGTGTGCCAGTGGGAAGGCACTGGAGACTGTAGTGACAAACCTACTCAAGGGAGAGGAGTACCAGTTCAGAGTTGTTGCTGTGAATGACAAGGGCAAAAGTGACCCCAGACAATTGGCTCAAACTGTTGTAACTAAGGACCTTGTGATTGAGCCTGCAGTTAGACCCAAAGTGAGCACATACAGTGTCCAGGTAGGGTACGACCTAAAGATAGAGGTCCCAATTGCTGGTCATCCAAAGCCAACCATCACTTGGACCAAGGACGGAGCCTCCCTTAAGCAGACCACCAGAGTCAATGTCACTGACTCAGCACGTCTTACCACTCTCACCATAAAGGATGCTACCAAAGAGGATGGAGGCATGTACAGCATCAATATCGCCAATACCCTGGGTTCCAAAGATGCCACTATTGAGGTGATTACCCTGGACAAACCAGGCCCACCAACAGGCCCTGTCAAAATAGAGGATGTCAGTGCTGAGAGTATGACTCTTAACTGGGAACCTCCTACATATACTGGTGGCTGCCCAATTTCCAACTATGTGGTTGAGAAGAGAGACACAACCACCACCAACTGGGTGGTGGTGTCTGCCACTGTGGCCAGAACAACGCTAAAAGTGGCCAATCTGAAGACAGGCAGTGAATACCAGTTCAGAATCTATGCTGAGAACAGATATGGAAAAAGTTATGCAATTGATTCAGAGCCTGTTGTGGCACAGTATCCGTTCCAGGAGCCTGGCCCACCAGGAACACCATTTGTGTCTCTGTACTCTAAAGACTATATGGTGGTTGAGTGGCACAAGCCCCCATCTGATGGAGGCAGTGCCATCTTGGGCTACCATCTGGAGAGAAAGGAGAAGAACAGTATCCTCTGGACCAAGATCAACAAAATGCTCATCCAAGACTGCAGGTTCAAATCTACTCCTCTTGAGGAAGGCATCGAGTATGAGTACAGAGTCTATGCTGAAAATATAGTTGGCATTGGAAAATGCAGCAAAGTTTCTGAAGGGTATGTAGCCCGTGACCCATGTTATCCCCCTGGCCGTCCTGAGGCTTTAATTGTAACTAGGCACTCAGTGAAGCTGAAGTGGACCCCTCCAGAGTATGACGGTGGAAGCTTAATTACTGGCTATGTAGTGGAGAAACGTGACCTTCCTGAAGGAAAGTGGATGAAAGCCAGCTTTGCAAATGTCATTGAACATGAATTCACAGTTACTGGCCTAACGGAAGACAGTAAATATGATTTCAGAGTGATTGCAAGGAATGGAGCTGGTGCTGTCAGCAAGCCCTCTGAAGGCACAGGATCCATCACAGCCAAGGATGCAATTGAACCACCTAAGTGTGAGACAGATCCTATGTACAACCAGACCATTGTTATCAATGCTGGAGAGACTTTCAGTCTGGAGGCCAGTGTGGAAGGAAAGCCCATCCCCACAGCTCAGTGGTTCAAGGGAAATGTTGAAGTTGAAAACTCAGCAAGAGCTGAGCTGAAAAACACTGATTTCAAGGCTTGGCTCCTTGTGAAGGATGCCATTAGAGTGGACGGTGGACAATACACACTGGTTCTGACTAATGTGGCTGGAAGTAAGACTGTTCCATTCAGTGTGAAAGTCCTGGACAGACCAGGCCCCTCAGAGGGACCTCTTACTGTCAGCAATGTCACTGAGGAGAAGTGCTCACTGTCATGGCTGCCCCCCAGGCACGATGGAGGAGCTAGCATTTCTCACTATGTCATTCAGAAGAGAGAAACCAGCCGCCTGGCATGGACAGTTGTGTCAAGTGATTGTGGAGCTACCATGTTCAAGGTTACCAAGCTGTTGAAGGGCAATGAGTACATCTTCAGAGTCATGGCTGTCAACAAATATGGCGTGGGCGAGCCTCTTGAATCAGCCCCAGTTATCATGAGAAATCCTTATGTTCCCCCTGGCTCACCTCAGGAGCTTGAGATCACTAATATTACCAGGGACTCCATGACTGTTTGCTGGAACCGCCCTGAAACCAATGGAGGCAGTGAGATTGTTGGTTACATTGTTGAGAAGAGAGACAGAGCTGGAGTGAGGTGGACCAAGTGCAACAAACGTAGAGTGACAGACTTGCGTTTCAGAGTAACAGGTCTGACTGAGGACCATGAATATGAATTCAGGCTATCTGCTGAGAATGCAGCTGGAGTGGGTCAGCCAAGCCCACCTACACCGTACCTCAAAGCCTGTGATCCCTCCTTTGAACCAGGCTGTCCCACCAATGCCCATGTTGTCGACACGACTAAAGACACCATCAGTCTGGCCTGGCACCGGCCTATCTATGATGGTGGTTGTGAGATTCAAGGATACGCTGTGGAAATTACTAAGGCTGATGAGGAGGAGTGGAGCATGTGCACCCCACCCTCCGGAGTTAATGCTACCAAGTTTACCATCACCAAGTTGATAGAGCACCAGGAATATAAGGTGCGCATATGTGCCATCAATAAGCTGGGTGTTGGCGAGGCTACCGAGGTCGAGGGAGTTGTGAAACCTATCGATAAGATTGAACCTCCAGAAATGATTCTGGATTCAGAGCTCAGAAAGGGAATAGTTGTCCGTGCAGGAGGCTCAATGAGAATCTCCATTCCATTCAAGGGCCGTCCTGCTCCTGAGATCAACTGGGCCAAGGAGGATGGAGCACTGCCCAGTAAAGTTCAGATAGACACTGGTGAAGATTACACACAGCTCTCCATTGACATCTGTGACAAATATGATGCTGGAAAATACATTCTCAACTTGGAAAATAGCGCTGGCACCAAATCAGCCTTTGTCTCTGTTAAAGTTCTGGACACTCCAGGGGCCCCTGTGAATCTAACCGTAAAAGACATTAAGAGGGAAAGTGTCACTCTGACGTGGGAGCCTCCTCTTATTGATGGTGGTGCAAGAATCAAAAATTATCTTGTTGAAAAGCGCGAGTCTACCAGGATAGTTTACTCTAACGTGGACAACAAGTGCACAAAGACAAGCTATCGTATCACTGGCCTCACTGAGGGAACCATCTACTATTTCAGAGTCTTGGCAGAGAACGAGTTTGGTGTGGGACAGGGAGCTGAGACAGAAGACCCAGTTAAGACCTCTGAACCTCCTCTGTCAGTGGGTAAGGTCACTTTGACTGAAGTGACCAAAACCTCTGCCTCCTTCTCCTGGGAGAAGCCAGACCATGATGGAGGCAGCAGAATCATGGGCTATTACATTGAGATGCAGCCTGTGGGTTCAGAAGAATGGGTGGTAGCTGCCACAACCAAAACTTGTGAGGGCACTGTCACAGGCCTAAGTGCAGGCCATGAGTACCTGTTTAGAGTGTCAGCTTTCAATGAGAAGGGCAAGAGTGACCCAAGGCCTCTGGCTGCACCAGTCACTGCTAAAGATGTAACTATTAAGCCCAGATTCAAGATGACGTTCAACACATACAGTTTACAGTCAGGTGAGGATCTGAAGATGGAGATTCCAGTGATTGGACGTCCTGTTCCCACAGTTGAATGGAAGAAGGATGGGCATGCTCTTAAGGAGACAACCAGACTGAATGTATTAAGCACAGCATCATCTACTAAGCTTTGCATCAAGGATGCAAATAAGGAAGACTCTGGTAAATACACCATAACAGCCACCAGCAGTATAGGAACAGCTACAGAGGAGATTACTGTCATTATTCTTGAAAAGCCTGGCCCACCCACAGGCCCTGTGAAGATTGAGGAAGTTAGCTCTAATCATGTCACACTCTCCTGGGAGCCACCAGAGTATACCGGAGGTTGTCAGATCAACAACTACATTGTGGAGAAGAGAGACACCACCACAACAGCATGGCAGATTGTGTCTGCTACTATTGCCAGGACAACCATCAAAGTCAGCAACTTGAAGACTGGAACTGAGTATCAATTTAGAGTGTCTGCTGAGAACAGATATGGAAAGAGTCCTGCCATTGTCTCTCCCACTGCTATTGCTCAGTATCCATTCAGTGTGCCTGCTGCCCCAGAAACACCATTTATTTCTGCTGCAACCAAGGATAATATGGTTGTTGAGTGGAAACCTCCAACCAACAATGGTGGCAGCCCCATCATAGGCTATCACCTTGAGAGAAAGGAGAAAAACAGCCTCCTATGGACTAAACTCAACAAACTTCTAATCCCAGACACACGTTTCAAGACTACAGAGCTGGAAGAAGGTATTGAGTATGAATTCAAAGTTTATGCTGAGAACATCGCTGGACTCAGCCCAGCAAGCAAGGTCTCTGAAAGCACTGTAGCCAGGGACCCCTGTGACCCACCAGGCACCCCAGAGGCCATTCAAATTACCAGAAATCATGTCACACTTCAGTGGACCAGGCCTCAGTATGATGGAGGCAGCGCAATTACTGGCTATCTGATCGAAAGGAGGAAGCACCCAGATACTCGCTGGATGAAAGCCACTTTCACCAACATCATTGATACCCAGTTCACACTCACTGGCCTGACTGAGGACTGTGTTTACGAGTTCAGAGTCGTTGCTAGGAACGCTGCAGGGATTTCCAGCCGTCCTTCTCAGAGCACAGGAGAAATTACTGCTAAAGATGAAATTGAGGCTCCAGAGGCCACCATGGATTCTAAATTCAAAGATCTGACTGTTGTTAGTGCTGGTGAGACATTTGTCATTGATGCTGACTTCACTGGCAAGCCTCTGCCTGAAGTCACTTGGATAAAGGATGGAAAGGAGATTGATAAAACCACACCAAGAATGGAGGTCAAGACCACACTCACACGTACTATCCTGACAGTCAAGGAATGCATCAGAGTGGACGGTGGCCACTTTGTCCTCAAACTTGTCAATGTGGGAGGAGTCAAGATGATTCCAGTTAATGTTAAAGTTCTGGATAGACCTGGTCCTCCAGATGGCCCACTTGAAGTTAAAGGGGTCACAGCTGAAAAATGTTATCTGCACTGGAACCATCCCTCACATGATGGTGGAGCCAGCATCTCTCACTACATCATTGAGAAGAGAGAGACCAGTCGTTTGTCATGGACCGTTGTTGAGCCCAAGATCCAGGCTATCAGCTACAAAATCACAAAACTGCTGCCTGGCAATGAATACATATTCAGAGTCACTGCTGTGAATAAATATGGCGTTGGCGAGCCTTTGGAATCTGAGCCTGTTATTGCTCGTAACCCCTTCACCACTCCCGGTGCCCCCTCCACCCCAGAGACAAGCGCTATCACTAGGGACTCCATAGTGCTTACATGGGAGAGACCAGAGCATAATGGAGGAGCTGAGATTGAAGGATATATCCTTGAAAAACGTGATAAGGATGGCATCAGATGGACTAAATGCAACAAGAAGAGGCTGAATGACCTGAGATTCAGATGCACTGGCCTCACAGAAGGCCACTCTTATGAATTCAGGATCTCAGCTGAAAATGCTGCAGGTGTGGGAAAGCCTAGTGCACCAACTGGATACATCAAGGCCTGTGATGCCATTTACCCACCAGGACCTCCAAATAACGCCAAAGTCACTGGCAATTCAAGCACCACAGTCTCTCTGTCCTGGTCCAGGCCTATCTATGATGGCGGAGCACAGATCAGCGGATATGTTGTTGAAAGGAAGGAGGCAACAGATGATGAATGGATCACTTGCACACCACCAAGTGGTGTTCAGGCCACCCAATATACAGTAAAGCATCTAAAGGAGAATGCAGAGTACAACTTCCGCATCTTTGCTATTAACTGTGAGGGAGTAGGAGAGCATGTGGACTTACCTGGTTCTGTGGTTGCCGCGGAGAAGCTGGAGGCTCCTGAAATTGAACTAGATGCTGACCTGAGGAAGATGGTCAATGTCCGTGCCTCTGCCACCTTACGTCTGTTTGTGACAATCAGAGGAAAGCCTGAGCCTGAGGTCAGATGGTCAAAGGCTGATGGCACTTTAAATGAGCGTGCCCAAATTGAAGTCACAAGCTCTTACACAATGCTGGTGATTGAGAATGTCGATAGATTCGACACTGGCAAATATGTACTGACCCTTGAGAACCTCAGTGGCTCCAAATCAGCCTTCATCAATGTAAGAGTTCTGGACTCCCCTAGCACTCCTACCAACCTTGTAGTTAAGGATGTGAAGAGAACTTCTGTCTCTCTCTCCTGGGAGCCTCCTCTAATAGACGGTGGGGCTAAGATATCACACTATATTGTGGAGCAGAGAGAGCAGAAGAGAATGGCTTTCACCAGTGTTTGCACAAACTGTGTGAGGAACTCGTACATTATATCTGACCTGCAGGAAGGAGGCCGATATTATTTCCGTGTGTTGGCTGTGAATGAGCTGGGAGTAGGTCTGCCTGCCTCCACGGATCAAGTCAAAGTGGCTGAGGCTCCTTTGCCTCCCGGAAAGGTTGTCCTGGTTGATGTGACTCGTCACACTGTCACTCTTTCCTGGGAAAAACCAGATCATGATGGAGGCAGCAAGATAACAAACTTTATTGTGGAGATGCAGCCCAAGGGAGATGACAAATGGACTGTTTGCAGTGAAGTCAAAGCACTGGAAGCTACTATTGGTGGACTCACAAGTGGAGAGGAATACTCTTTCAGGGTGTTTGCAGTGAATGATAAGGGCAAGAGTGATGCCAAGCCTCTGGCTACGCCTGTGGTAGTGAAAGACATCACAGTGGAACCCACCATCAACCTGTTGTACGACACATACAGTGTGAAAGCCGGAGATGACCTGAAGATTGATGTTCCCATCAAAGGCAGACCTCAGCCTGAAGTATCCTGGAAGAAGGACGGCCAGGTGCTAAAGCAGACGACCAGGGTCAATGTTCTTACTTCCAAGACCTCATCCAAGATTATCATCAAGGAAGCAACCAAGGAGGATAAAGGAAATTATGAGATTACTCTGACAAACTCACTTGCCACCAAGACAGCTGTAGTCCATGTTGTAATCCTTGACAAACCTGGCCCACCCAGCAACATTAGGATGGATGAGGTGAGCGCTGACTTCATCACATTGTCCTGGGATCCTCCAACCTATAGCGGTGGATGTCAAATTAACAACTATGTGGTGGAGAAAAGAGACACTACCACAACCTCATGGCAGATTGTCTCAGCGACAGTAGCCAGGACATCAATAAAGGTGGCTCGTCTCACTCAGGGAACAGAGTATCAGTTCCGTATTGCAGCTGAGAACCGTTATGGCAAGAGTTCAGCCATTGACTCTGCTCCTGTTATTGCTCAGTATCCCTTCGAGCCTCCTGGCTCACCTACCAACGTCCATGTTTCCCATGCCACCAAGTATGGCATGCTTGTGGTATGGGGAAGACCTGCCAGTGATGGTGGCAGCCCTGTAATTGGTTACCACATTGAATGCAAAGACCAAAGCAGCATCCTGTGGACCAAGGTCAACAGAGGTCTGCTGGCTGAGAACCAGTTTAAGATGACAGGCATTGAAGAAGGACTGATGTATCAGTTCAGAGTATATGCTGAGAATATTGCTGGAATTGGTCCATGCACTAAGGCCAGTGACCCTGTGGCAGCCAGGGATCCATGTGAATCTCCACGTAACCTTAGAGTCACCAACATTACCAGGACTTCAGTTTCCCTCTTCTGGGATAAGCCAGAATATGATGGCGGAGTAAAGATAACTGGCTACATTGTTGAGCGTAAAGAACTTCCTGATGGCCGCTGGCTGAAATGCAACTTCACCAACCTGCAAGACACTTACTTTGATGTCACAGGCCTCACAGAAGATGTCCAATATGACTTCCATGTCATTGCTAAGAATTCCGCAGAGCTATTGAGTGCTCCATCTGAGAGCACTGGTCCTGTCACAGTCAAGGATGATGTAGACCCTCCAACTATCATCATGGAAGATAAGTTCAGACAGCTGGTTGTTGTTAAAGCTGGAGAGATCATTCAAATTGATGCTGAAATCACAGGCCGTCCACTCCCGGTTGTCTCATGGTCAAAGGATGGAAAGGAGATTGAGGCAAAGGCCAGGTGTGAAATCACCTCTACCAACTTTGCAACCACATTAATTGTCAGAGATGCCATCAGGAGGGACTCTGGTCAGTATGTCCTGACCCTGCACAATGTGGCAGGAACTAGGTCTGTGGCTATAAACTGTAAAGTTCTGGACCGACCTGGACCTTCCTCAGGACCAATGACAGTGTCTGGCCTCACAGCCGAGAAATGCACCATAACATGGGGTCCGCCTCAGGAGAACGGTGGTGCTGAAATCATGCACTACATTGTTGAGAAACGCGAGACCAGTCGCCTCGCCTGGACTCTTGTCTATGGTGACATGAAGGCAACCACCTGTAAAGTAACCAAACTGCTCAAAGGAAATGAATACATCTTAAGAGTCAGGGGAGTCAACAAATATGGGGAGGGTGAGGCCCTGGAAAGTGAGCCAATAAAGGCCGTGGATCCATTCACTGTGCCTGCAGCTCCCACTAATGTTCAGGTCACCTCAGTTACAGGTGAGGCAATGACCATCTGTTGGGAAAGACCAACTTCAGATGGTGGCAGCAGTATCTCTGGCTATGTCATTGAAAAGCGAGAGAAGACTGGCCTTCGCTGGTGCCGTGTCAACAAGAAACCTGTTTATGATCTCAGAGTCAAAGCTTCACACCTTCGTGAAGGCAGTGAGTATGAATACAGAGTTTTTGCAGAGAACGCTGCTGGCCTTAGTCCTTCCAGCATCCCTTGCCCACTCACCAAGGCTGAAGACCCACAGTTCCTGCCTTCACCTCCTGCTAAGCCTAAGATCATCGACTCTACAAAGACCACAGTCACCCTGTCATGGAATAAACCATTATTTGATGGTGGAGCAACGATTACTGGTTACAGAGTCGAATACAGGAATACTTTAGATGATGAATGGATTGTTGGAGTCCACAATACCAAGAACACAGAGTTTACAGTGGTTAAATTGACACCTGGTACTGAATATGTGTTTGTTGTCAAGTCCATAAACAAGATTGGAGTCAGTGAGCCCAGTCCTGAGACAGACAAACAAATTGCCAAAGAAAGAGAGGAAGAGCCGGTCTTTGACATCAGCAATGAGATGAGGAAGACTCTTATTGTGAAGGATGGAAGCTCATTTACCATGACAGTGCCCTTCAGAGGCAAACCCATCCCCAGTGTTACATGGTCTAAGCCTGATGTTGACCTTAGAGTTCGTGCTGCCATTGAAACCACAGACACCTTCACCTCTATCACCGTGGAGAAAGCAACCCGCGATGACTCTGGCAAATACACCATCACCTTGTCTAGCGTAGTTGGAACAACCTCCGCAACGCTCAATGTCAGAGTTTTGGATTCCCCTGGACCTCCTGCCCGTGTAGAGGTCAAGGACGTGACGAGGACCTCTGCTACTGTAACCTGGGACACTCCTGAGAATGAGGGAGGAGGACCAGTCAAGAACTACCTTGTTGATATCCGTGAGGCCAGCAAGAAAGGCTGGACCAGGTTGACTGACACATGCCACAGAATGACATACAAGGTAACAGACGTGCAGGAGGGAGAAGTCTACTACTTCAGAGTGACGGGCGAGAATGAGTACGGTGTTGGTGTTTCTGCTGAGACCACAGTAGGAACCAAGATCACAGGTATGGAATTTTAAATCTTTAACATTATAGATTCTTATTATTATGCTAAAGATAATACCTGATTATTAAAATAAAACACATGTTTGTCCTCTTTACCAAGAAAAACCAAGCCCACCACCCAAGCTGGGTGTGACTGATGTGACCAAGGAGAGTGTCTCGCTGGCCTGGGCTAAACCAGAACATGACGGAGGCAGCAGAATTACTGGGTACCTGGTGGAAGCTCTGGAGAAAGGCCAGGATAAGTGGGTTAAGTGTGGTGTAACCAAGTTCATACACTTGACAGTGTCTGGTCTGAGGGAGAATGCTGAGTACTTCTTCAGAGTCAGAGCAGAGAACCACGCTGGCTTCAGTGATATTAAGGAAATGATCACCCCAGTAGTGGTCAAAGACCAGCTTGGTAAGTTACAGATCAGATTGATAAGATTCAACAATGTGATTAATGAAGACTAAATAATGAATAAAAACAACAGAATAAGCCAACATCCATTTTTGCATAAAACCAGAAAGTTAAATTGTATTCCAACTAATTTCCCCTGCTATATCTCTGTTTACGTTTTCTGCTCCAGAATCTCCTGAGATCGACATGAAGGACTTCCCCCACAACACAATGTATGTTAGAGCCGGCTCCACACTCAAGTGTGAGATTCCACTGACAGGCCGGCCTTTGCCTAAAGTCACCCTGTCCAAGGATGACGTGCTGCTAAAGTCAACAATGAGGTTCAACTCTGAAGTCACCCCTGACAGCATCAAGATAATTTTGCGCGAGAGCATTGCTGGAGACACAGGACGCTACGATATCATCGCCTCCAACTCCAATGGAACCACCAAATCCTTTTTGAATATTATGGTTCTGGACCGCCCCAGTGCCCCAGTTGGACCTGTGGAGCTCTTTGATGTCACAGAGGACAGCGTGAGCCTGAATTGGCTCCCACCGACATATGATGGTGGCAGCCCTATCACCAACTACATAATCCAGAAGAGAGAGACAACCACTGCCAACTGGATTGATGTTTCTTCTGCTGTGGCCCGATGCACCATGAAGATCATGAAGCTGACCACTGGCCTTGAGTACCAGTTCAGAATCAGGGCTGAGAACAGATATGGAATCAGTGAGCACATTGACTCTCCGACTGTCGCTGTCAATCTTCCTTACAGTAAGTCGTCTTTGTTTTGCTTCTCTCTTTTATCTTCACATTATTATTTTTTTACTTTCTTAGGATGAACATGTTAACACCCATCAACTCTTACTTTTACCCGTCAGCTATTCCTGAAGCTCCGTCAACTCCGGAGATCACTAATGTCACTAGGGAGACCATCACTGTAGCCTGGAAGGAGCCAAAGTCAGATGGTGGCAGCCATGTGTTTGGCTACCATCTCCAGATGAAAGACAGGAACAGCATCCTTTGGCAGAGAGTCAACAAAACGGTGATTCGTGCTACACACTTCAAGGTCAACAACATCAATGCTGGACTTATTTATGAGTTCAAGGTGGCAGCAGAGAACGCTGCTGGAATAAGTGCCTTCAGCAAGATTTCTGATGCAGTTCTGGCTATTGATGCCTGTGGTGAGTGGAATGTTCAAACCTTTCTATAAAAGTTAAAGAAAATTAGATTTTGCTGTGGAATTCTCTAGGTGTCTATTTACGGATCAAGGCATTTTCAGCTATATCTGATGATGTGATATCAGTTAATATCTCTTAGCAACAGTTTTCTGATAATAAGTTCTCCATGTCTGTTCCTGCAGAGCCACCCATCGACTTGCGTATAAGTGACATCACCAAGAATACCATTAGCCTGGTCTGGCATAGGCCCAACTACGATGGCGGATCCCCGATCACTGGTTACATCATTGAGAAGAGAGAGGGCGTTAGTGCTAAGTGGTCTAAGGCTAACCTCACCAATGTCACAGACACCCGCTTTGCTGTGACTGGCCTAACCCAGGACGAGTCATACGAGTTTAGAGTCATGGCGAGGAATGCTGTTGGCTCAGTGAGCAATCCATCCATAACCGTTGGACCAGCCACATGCGTGGATACCTATGGTACATCTATTTTGTGTATTTCAAACTGTGTTTTGCCATCAAATTTAATGATTGATTGTTTGATTTTTATTTTGGGTAAGCAATTGCAATGTTTTATACTGCTTTAGTAAATTTAGTACATTGGCTCAGATAATTAACACGTTATATTTTTGACACATTATTTTGTGATACTGGATATCACATATTGGAAATACACTTTTATTTTTCACAATGATCTTCTCTATTCTGTTGTCCAACACATTCTATTATGTATGATGCATATATCCATCAGAATTTGAAGTCACTTGCCTGTTATTTGGTTTGTCATCCAGGTGCACCAGAGATTGAAATACCTCAAGAGTACTTCAGCGAGGTCAAGTACAGGGCTGAATCTAATGTGGAGCTCAAGTTTAATATCATAGCCAAACCTGCTCCCACTATCGAGTGGTTTAAGGATGGCAGAGAGCTTGAGCCTAGTGCCCAGCTTTCTTTCAAACACAAATTTGAGTCCACCAGCTTGTTCCTGAAGGACACCACTCGTCTGAACTCTGGATTGTACGAGGTCAAGGTGAAGAACTCCATGGGAACCGCATCTGCCACTGTCAGACTGCTCATTCAAGGTATTTAGATTATTATAAGTTATCAGATATTATTTAAAAACTGTATTTATGCAACGCATTCTCATAACGGGTTCGACAATATCGTACGAAAAGTTATGCACCCCAATTCTTATGATACCCTACAAAATTGGCTGAGACACCGGCTACAGAGCTCCATGAGCTGTTGGTCGTATCAGCGGCAGTTCATAGTTGAGTTTAGCCTACAAAAGGTTACTGGGGGCTGGGTACAGAGCAGCGCAAGATGACTGTCCTTTCAGGGGCCGTGGCAGTTGACCCTAGCAGACAAAAGTGAGCATCATGCGGTGATGACAGTTAAGTTAGGCACCAAAACGACTAGCTAAGTTTAGAAAAAGATCATGGTTTGGATGTAGCACTCCCAGGGAACGAACATGCGATTCCTGGGTGCAAGTCTTGTTTTCCCTTTAACTTCTTCAAGGAAAGACTTTTGTTTTTCCTGGAAAGTGAACTCGCTCCTTGGCTTGAAAGCCCTGTGTTTTTAGGAGCCAAACATCCCACCCCCCCCCGACCTCCTCCCTATGAGGATCTTCACGCTCTTATAGAGCAGCAGTCAATTTTGGTGCTGAAAGTAATACATATGTGAAATACATACCAATTTCAGTGCTTTACTTTTCACAGCTGTATGAATGGATCATGAGAACAGCCTAATTTATGTATTAGTCATTTTGCCTTGCATGAAATTTATTTTGTATACTGTATGGACCCTGACGTACATGAATCTGTCCTCCCCCTTATCCAGACAAGTCCGGCCCCCCTGCTGGAGAGATTCAGTTCAAGAAGGTGACAGCCAACAACATCACCATCATGTGGTCCCCTCCTGCTGATGAGGGTGGTGCCATGGTAACGCATTATATTGTGGAAAAGAGGGAGACGAGCAGAGTCATGTGGTCTATCGTCTCAGAGAAACTGGTCGATTGCATTGTTAACGTGCCCAGACTCATCCCGGGCAATGAGTACATCTTCAGAGTCCGTGGAGTCAACAAGTACGGCATCGGAGACCCATTGGAGTCTGAACCTATCATCGCCAAGAATGCATTTGGTAAGCAATCAGAATAAATTCTGCGTCATTTACCACAACTGCTGTTTTTTTTTAAGCAAAGGAAAACTATTATATTTTAGCTAACCTGATCATTTTGATTTCTTTTAGTTCCTCCAAGCGAGCCATCTAAGCCTAAAGTGACCATGATCACCAAGTCCACCATGACAGTGATTTGGGAAAGACCAGCGCTGGATGGAGGCAGCGACATCGACGGCTACTATCTGGAGAAGAGGGAGAAGAAGAGTCTGCAGTGGTTCAAGGTTTGTTTGCTGACCTATCTTTACAGTTTCAGTACTTTGGCTGCTTTTACACTTAAAAAACTTAACTTGATGATGTGGAAGCAACATAATGTCAATTGTGCTTGGCCAGGTGGTGAAGGGAACCATCAGAGACACCAGGCAAAAAGTCACTGGCCTGGTGGAGAACTGGGAGTACCAGTACAGAGTTTGTGCCGTCAACAAGGCTGGAGCAGGAAACTATTCTGAGGCTTCTGAACTCTACAAGGCCTACGACCCCATCGGTATGTTTTTATTTAAATTCTTTTATACTTTATCTTAACAAACGAGAACAAACAGTTGGTCACCTAGGAACTCATTCAAACATTATTCTGATGGAGATAACAGTTCAAACAGTAAGTAATCATTATTTGTCTTTAGCCCGTAGATTTAGCGAAAAAGTCACTCTCTCCATACTTAGAACATTCTTCACAATATCCATCCATCTGTGTTTGTTGGAGATTCATTCTGTAACCATTTTCATGTTATAGCTTTCTTGCTCGCTGTTAACAATATCTTTAATATATACGTGTCGTGTCCCAATACATTAGTTGCAATATTGCCCGAATAGAATGTAAAAAAGGAACAGTCTGTTCCAAAATACTGTATATGGACAGGTGTCCTGTTATCCTTATTTTTTATAAATGTCAATAAATATGTCAACCAAGCTGGTATCACATTGCTCCCAACTATCACTTAGCATCACCATGCCAGCCTCTTACGAATTTCTTCTTAATATTTAGTTATCGTTAAGATCTTCTGACAACATTCATGCTCTTTGTCTGCTCTAGATCTGCCTGGTGAGCCATCCAAGCTGCGTGTACTCGACTCCACAAAGACCTCCATCACCCTTGGCTGGGAGAAGCCCGTCTATGATGGCGGCAGTGAAATCACACACTACATTTTGGAACAGATGAACACAGAGGAAAAAGAATGGGTCATCACCAACCCACAGGTCAAGGACTGTGAATATGTGGTGTCTCACCTCAAACCTGGAATCTACTACTTCTTCAGAGTCTCTGCTGTCAACTCCAAGGGCAAAGGAGAAGACATCAAGATGTACCAGCCTTTGCAAGCCAAAGATATCTTGGGTTTGTATTCATATGTATCCCTCTATGGCATTCAAACAAGATAAAAACGGGAGTTCATTAAAGCATTAAAAACTATACGTTTTATTGCTTCTAATTATTGCCATTGATTGCTGTACTGAGTAAATGTTTTATTTTTCTGATGGTGGATAATCATGTCCTTATCAATAGTAGAACCGAGCCTTAACCGAGAATTAATTCCTGCTTTTCCCTCTGTTTTTGTTTCACTTCTCTCCAACAGAGGAGGCAGATTTGGACTTGGATGTTCCCATGACGACCCATTACACAGTCAGGGCCGGCCGTGATGTGGAAGTGTTTATCCCTCTGAAGGGACGTCCCGCTCCTGGCGTCACGTGGCGCCGTGGTGACCGCAACATAGCCGGTGACAACCGTTACACCATTACCAACACTGAGCGAGCCACCACGCTCCTCATCCCCAAGATCACCCGTGATGACCGTGGCAAGTACCTGCTGGAGATTGAGAACGGTGTGGGAGAACCCAAGATAATCACCGTTTCCATTAAAGTTCTGGACAGTCCAGCCACATGCCAGAAACTGATGATCAAGAACGTGACGAGAGGACAGCTGACGCTAAGCTGGGAGGCTCCTCTCATCGAAGGCGGTTCCCCCGTCACTCATTACATCGTCGAGAAGAAGGCGTCCACCATGAAGGCTTACCAGGTGATCTGTGCCGAATGTACCAACACAACTTACAAGGTGTCGGGGCTGGAGGAGGATATAGCTTACTTCTTCCGTGTGTCTGCTGAAAATATGTACGGTGTGGGAGACACTTGCGAAACCACCGAGCCTGTAAGAGCCACCGAAACTCCTGGAGCCGTTAAAAACCTGGTGATGCTGGACTCTACGAAGACCTCTGTCACCCTGCAGTGGACTAAACCTGACCACGACGGTGGTAGCCACATCACCGAATACATCGTTGAAAAGAGAACCCAGGAAGATCCCACATGGACTTTGGGGGGGACATGCAAGCGCTTCACCTGCGAGGTGACGGGACTGAAAGAGAACGCTGTCATGGACTTCAGAGTGTTCGCCAAGAACGAGAAGGGCAACAGTGACTTCTCCCAGATTGGTCCGATCACCGTGAAGGACTTCATCATTCTACCTGAGGCCAACCTCATTGACTACCCCAACGGAGAGCTTCCTGTTCGTATTGGTCAGAACATCCACATCGAGTTACCCTTCAAGGGTAAACCCAAACCTGCAATTAGCTGGCTGAAGGATAACTTGCCTCTGAAGGAAAGTGACAAGATTCGCTTCAGGACTACTGACAATAAGACTGCAGTCACTGTCAGAGGAGCCAAGAAGGAGCATGCCGGCCAGTACACTTTGGTTCTGGACAACAGAGTCGTCAAGAACTACTACGACATCAATGTGACCATTCTGTCCCCCCCTTCGGTGCCTTGTGGTCCCGTCCGTTTTGATGAGATTAAAGCCCAGAGCATCATCATTTCCTGGGATGAGCCGAAGGACAATGGAGGCGGTGAGATCACCTGCTACAGCGTGGAGAAACGTGAGACCTCCCAGGCCAACTGGAAGATGGTTTGCTCCAATGTTGCCAGGGCCAACTTCAAGATTCCCAACCTGGTCAAGGGAACTCACTACCAGTTCAGAGTCCGTGCAGAGAACAAGTACGGAGTCAGTGAAGCACTCATCTCCACAGAAGTCATTGCCCAGCACCAGTACAAACCTCCAGGGCCTCCAGCAAAACCAGTGGCCTATAACATCACCTGCGACGGTATGACCATCAAGTGGGAGGCCCCAGGCTTTGATGGAGGATCCCCCATTTTGGGCTATCATGTTGAAAAGAAGGACAGAAACAGCCTCCTGTGGCAGAAGGTGAACTCCACCATCATCTCCAAACGAGAGTACAGGATCATTGGTCTCATCGACGGTCTGGAGTACTCCTTCAGAGTTTACGCTGAGAACAACGCCGGACTTAGCCCTGTTAGCGAACAGAGCAAACATGCACTCGCTGTCTCCCCTGTTGGTAAGTATACACTCTGTGTTAAGGGATAACGTACACTCATTGTATTCTGAACACTTCCGACACACAGCATAAAATAGTTATTTATTATTTATTTATAGAATTTGCAGGGGGAAATATGTCGGGTATACAGTCAGTCTATGTTAGCTTCGTACTTATGGAAGCAGTCCAACATTTGGGGAAATTCTCTTTATTTGCAGTCTTATCCAGAGTCAAATAAGTAGATACTAATCAGTTTAATCTTTGCTCATGTAGTACAGAAATAGGTCAAGGGCGTGTTTAGCTTTGCAAACACTGGAACCAAAGGTTGATCAAGAACCTGTTTGCTTCTGTATTACTTCAGGATTTTACAACCAAGTACTCTAGATACATTTCTTCTTTCTCTTCTCAATTAGATCCACCTGGCACCCCTGTCTGCATCGATGTAACCAGAGACTCAGTCTCACTGCAGTGGGACATCCCCAAGAGGGACGGTGGAAGCAAAATTGTAGGCTACAGTGTGGAGAGACGCCAAGGCAGAGGCAAATGGCTGCGATGCAACTTCACTGATGTCTCCGAGACCCAGTTCACAGTGACGGGTCTGTCTTCTGGAGACAGATACGAGTTCAGAATCATTGCCAGGAATGCTGTGGGCACCGTCAGTCCACCATCCAACTCCTCTGGATCCATTATGACCAAGGACGAGAGCAGTAAGTATTTTCAAATTAAAAATACAAATGTCCGACTTTTTGTTGGGTTTAGAGGATGGCTCCAAGAGGCTTTTTTGTAAGTCTGAACTTGATACATACCAAATTTGTTTGCATGGATGTGCAAATTTTCACACATTTTCAAGCACCTTTAGCCCCTCAAAAGTGTGATTAATTTGGGAAAATCAAAGAAAATAATCCTAGCAATTTCAAAAGGGCCTACTCCGACCGGCGACCCTAACAATTTATGGACAAATTATCGTAAATAGCAGGGGTGGGGGAATATCACGATATTTTCCGTGGTAATATTGTATCGATACACGGATGCCAATTATCGATCTTTTATTTTCAAGTTGCACATGACAATTTAACTTTTTGGTACTAGAATAATCTTGACGGAGAAAAAACCCACACATCCAACAATGAGACTTAAAAAGGAATATCCAGCACTCTGCTCTTGCTAAAGCACCACCATTTGTTGAAGAAAGTATTGTTTCTAGACTTGATGAAGGTCCAGAGGGGCTATAACGTTAGCCCTTTGCTGCATGTCATTCCCCCCTCTCTCCTTTTCATGTCTTCAGGTGTCCTATAAATAAAGGCGTAAATGCCCCAAAAATAATCTTAAAAAAAGAAATGTAGAGTGCGAGATCTTCCTTTTTCAAATCTAATGATACTAGAAATATAAAACCAATTGGTTTTTTTTGTCCACTAGGTGGATTATTTTTATTTATTATTTTAGATAAAACAGATGTTGACAAAGTTTTCCTTGGGGACATCATTTGAAGCTGGTGATTCCCACCCCTGATAAATAGTAGGTTTCTCACATCCCCTGGACTGTGCTGACTGCTCATTTCTTCGTTCTCTTTGTGTCTCCAGTTTCTCCTGATATCGAATGGTCTCCAGAACAGGCGCTTACCCTGAGGGCTGGTGAGAACATCAAGCTCAGTTGCAGAATCACTGGACGTCCCCTCCCCCAGATCATCTGGTACAAAGACGGCAAAGAGGTGGACAAGAGGACCATGTTTGACATTGAGATTACCACCGGCATTGGCACCAGCAGCGTTTTTGTTCGCGGTGCTGACAGGAGCCATCGTGGCATCTACACCATAGAGGCCAAGAACAGCTCCGGTTCCAAGAAAGCTGAAGTCAACGTCAGAGTACAAGGTGGGTAAACACTGCCGATTATGTTTAAAGGGTAACTTCCGCTTTTTAATTTTTAAACCTGGACCCTATTTTCTAATGTTTTTGTGTCTAAGTGACTGATGGAAACAACGGTCTTTAAAATTGGTCCAGATATAGAGCTTTTTGTTAAAGAGTAAGAGCCTCAATACTGGACCAAGTTCAAAGATTTTTGTTCTAATCTGGCACGTAGATACAAATGCATGGTAAATAGGGTCCAGGTTGAAAAAAACAATAACGTAATTAGCCTTTAAATATTTGACATTTGATGATACAAACATTTTCAAACCTATTTATGACATTTTCGAAGTAACTCCTCTACCTACGGTTTCCCGGCAGATACCCCCGGACCTGTTGATGGTCCCATCCGTTTCACCGGCATCACTGCTGAGAAGTGCACCGTGTGGTGGAACCCGCCGGAGAACGACGGCTGTGCCGCCATCACCCACTACGTGGTGGAGAAAAGGGAGACATCCAGGATCTCCTGGGCCACAGTCACCTCCAAATGTGAAGCATGTTCTTACAACGCTGCCAACCTCATCAAGGGCAACGAATACCAGTTCAGGATCTCTGCTGTCAACAAGTTCGGTGTTGGCAAACCACTCGACTCTGATTCCTTTATCGCACAGATGCAATACAGTAAGTAAAGTCCCTCATGAGTTTAGACAGGTGAAGTCCCCCCAGCCCCCTTCCGGTGGACCACCATGGGACTTTATTTCAGTAAAAATCAGTTCGGTAGTGAACGGGGAGAGACAAACATTTAATTCCGTTTGAATTGAGCCATGAATTACACACATGATGTTTGGCAGTTTCAAAGATAATTTAGCAAGTGGAGAAAGTCTCAGTTTGGGTAAAACTGTTGAAGTATCAGACTGTGTATGTAATTCATGGCTTAACTTCAACGGGATCAATTCCCATTTACTTGGCCTATCTATTTTCTATCTGATACATTTCATAAAAACTTGACCCAATCTATTACACTTAAACATTGATTGAAAAAAAGACAAAAACCAAACAGCCTTTACATTCAAAACATGCCTTTTATAACTTGTGTTCTGCTGTTATCTCCAGCTGTGCCTGACGCCCCTGGTACCCCAGATGCCACCCATGTGACCGGAAACAGCATCACCTTGTGCTGGACCAGGCCGAGGACGGACGGAGGCAACGAGATCAAACACTACATCCTAGAGAGGAGGGAGAAGAAGAGCCTGCGCTGGCTAAAGGTTTCCTCCAAGAGGCCCATCACAGAGCTAAGACACCGTGTCACCAACCTGACGGAGGGCAATGAATATGAGTTCCGCGTCATGGCTGAGAACGGCGCAGGCATCGGACCGACTAGCAGTACTTCCAGGCTCTTCAAATGCAGAGAACCAACCAGCGCTCCCAGTGCCCCCACACTAATCAAGGTAGGATTGCAGGAAAACTGCATGTAGGGCTGCAACTATTGATTATTTTCACCGTTCAATGTTCTTCACCATCTCCCAGATAACTTTTACTTCAGAGAGATAATAACTGCAAAACAACAAGATCAGAACAAACAAAAAAAACAGAGCAAATAAAGGGGAAAGATTGAGATGATATTTTATTTTACAGAATCTTTCTTTGGGGTAGATCTTATTCCATTTTTGTATGTGATCTCTGATGCAAAGGTACATTTTTCTGTGTCTAAAGCATGTCCTGTTGTTGATAGCCATGCATTTAGTTTTGGCGGATTTGTCTCTTTCCATGTCCTTGTCATTCTGTTTATAACAATTTATATATGTATCTTTTCTTGTCGATTAGGTCACTGACTCCACCAAGTCCTCCATCACTCTGGAGTGGACCAAGCCAGTGTTCGACGGTGGCTTGGAGATCATTGGCTACAACATCGACATGTGCAAGGCCAGTCTGGAGGAGTGGCACAGAGTCAACAACCAGCTGTGCATCCACACCAGCTACACTGCCAAGGGCCTGACGCCTGGCGAGCTCTACAAGTTCAGGGTCAGTGCTGTGAACAAGTCGGGAGAGGGTGATGCCTCCGTGTTGGCGAGCGCCGTTCAGTCTCTGGACAGACTGAGATCTCCCGAGATTGACATTGATTCCAGCTTCAAGCAGACTCACATCGTGAAGAACGGCGGCACTGTCACGCTCCAGATTGCCTTCCGCGGCAAACCAGCTCCCCTCGCCACCTGGTCGAAGATAGATGGCGAACTTCCCGTCATGGGCGACATCAATACCACAGACTGCATGTCGACTCTGACCATCGAGGGGTGCACCAGGTACGAAGCCGGCAAATACACCCTGTCCCTGGAGAACAACAGCGGGCGCAAGGCCATCACGTTCACCGTCAAAGTGCTGGACACGCCCGGACCTCCCGGAGCTTTCAACTTCAAAGACATTACTCGCGGAGCCTTGACGATAATGTGGGACGCCCCAACCAATGATGGCGGAGCCCGGATCCACCACTACATGGTGGACAAACGCGAGGCGAGCCGTCTGGCCTGGCAGGAAGTCAGCACCAAGTGCTCGCGGCAGATGATTAGGGTGACCGGTCTGGACGTCGGCGTGCCGTATCTGTTCAGGGTGATCGCCGTGAACCAGTACGGCCAGGGAGAACCTCACGAGATGACGGAGCCCATCATCGCCACGGAAGAACCTACGCCGCCCAAGAGACTAGACGTTGTTGACACCACCAACTCCTCGGCCTCGCTGGTTTGGCTGAAGCCCGAGCACGATGGAGGCAGCCGCATCCGAGGCTACATCGTTGAATTCAGAGCTAAAGGTGAAACTAAACATCCTCTCAATACTGAGCTAATACTTTCAGTACATTTTCCTGATGACACTTACAATTTTACTTAAGTAATATTTCCAATGCAGGACTTTTACTTGTAACACAGTATTATTACAGTGTGGTATTACTACTTTTACTGAAGTAAAGGATCTGAATACTTCTTCCACCACTTAATAAACCTGATGAATTAACTGCACTAATTTGCACCTTTCTACTTCGAAAGAATGGTGTACACTGTGTGTATGTTAGCTGTGATGTAATGTTTTCATCTGTAATCTGATGTTTTTATCTGTTTGGTGAGACCAAAGAGGATGTTATGGCCTCGGCTGGACACTCAAGTTCTACTCTATTCTATTCTATTCTAAAGGCACCGACTGCTGGGTTGTTGGCGGAGAGACCAAATCCCAGAAGATGCTGTTGGAGGGTCTTATTGAGAACACAGAGTACGACTTCAGAGTCAAAGCCAAGAACGACGCTGGAATCAGCGAGCCGCAGGGCACCTTCGGCTCCGTGGTCATTAAGGAGCCTCGTATCGAACCGACCGCCGACCTCAGTGGCATCACTAACCAGCTGGTCACCTGCAAGATGTCCAACACCTTCACCATCGACATCCCCATCAGTGGCCGGCCGGCGCCCAAAGTCACATGGAAGCTGGAGGAGATGAAGCTGAAGGAGAACGACCGCGTCTCCATCAGAACCACCAAGGAGATGACCACTCTGGTGGTGAGAGACAGCAAGAGGAGCGACAGTGGCAAGTACTACCTGATCTTGGAGAACGCTGCAGGCGTGAAGACGTTCACGGTGACCGCGATGGTTGTCGGTAGACCAACTCCACCCACAGGCCCCGTGAAGATCTCTGAAGTGTCGTCCGAGTGCTGCACCCTGTCCTGGGACGAGCCGGCCGACGATGGCGGCAGCGACATCACCAACTACATCGTGGAGAAACGAGAGTCCGGCTCCGCCTCCTGGCAAGTCGTGAACTCCAGCGTGAAGAGAACCACCATCAAAGTGACTCACCTCACCAAGTACATGGAGTACACCTTCAGAGTGTGCGCCGAGAACAAGTTCGGAGTCAGCAAGTCCACCGAGTCTGCTGCCGTCGTCATCGAGCATCCATTCGGTAAGTTCTCTTTAATATTTCAACAAAAGCAAATGAAAATCCTCCCCCCCCCCCCCCCATTTTAACATATTTTATAAATAAAGAGTCCATATTCTCACCTCCACTTATTCTCCACAGTTCCTCCAAGTCCTCCAACTCGTCCAGATGTGGTCTCTGTGTCCGCTAACGCCATCAACATCAAATGGGACTTGCCCTACGCCGATGGTGGCAGCAAGGTGTCGGGCTACTGGATCGAGAAGAAGGAGAGGAACACGATCCTGTGGGTGAGGGAGAACAAGCTGCCCTGCCTCGAGTGCCATTACAAGGTATCCAACCTGATCGAGGGCCTGGAGTACCAGTTCAGGGTGTACGCCATGAACATCTCCGGACTCAGCAAGGCCAGCGAGGCTTCCAGACCCGTGGTGGCGCTCAATCCTGTTGGTGAGGGAAACATTCATGTCTTAACTACTTAAACTAATGATAGGTTGTTTCAGCAGGACAACTTATCAACAAAAGCTTTAGATGTAGATTAGCAGACCCAAACGGTTTTCAGCGGTGGTCCAGAATTCAAATGGGCAGAATTAAGCAGACGGTTTTTCTGCTTGTTTAAAATCTGGAGAAAATCTGCGACTGATCAGTCAGTTAATGTGGTTACTGTTCACCTCACTCAGCTAAAATTCAATTTCAATTCAGTTTTATTATGTCAAATCTTAACAGAAATGATCTTAGGACACTTTAAAGCTGGAGTAGGTCTAGACCACACTCTATCATTTACAAAGACCTAACAATTCCTCCCCAAAAACCTTAAAGAACTCTTTAGGAGAATAAAAAGCTGCATGATTAAAGCTCTGTTAAAGTTTTTACTCTAATCTTCTCCCCCTTCCTGCTCAGATCCTCCTGGTAAACCTGAGGTGACGGACATCACCCACTCCTCCGTGTCACTGTGCTGGACCGTGCCGGCCAACGATGGCGGCAGCAGGATCGTCGGTTACGTGGTGGAGAGGAAAGTCTACAGCGCAGACGAATGGGACGACAACCGCTGGCTCAAGTGTAACTACACTACCATCAGTGAGAACTACTTCACTGTCACCAACCTGGGAGAGGGAGAGATCTACGAGTACCGCATCATCGCCAAGAACGCCGCCGGTGTCCACAGCGCTCCTTCCGAGATCATTGGACCAATCACATGCAAGGATGAATACTGTAAGTCAGTGACTCCCAACCAGGGGTACTTGTATCCTAGGGGGTATGTTAAGTGAAAAACTAATATATATACATATATATATATATATATATATATATATATATATAGCAGCTGTAACACCTGAAATGTTGCAGTTATGTATGAGAAAACTAGTTAGCAAACAAGCACAGAAGTTTAAACAGGTAGCTAAAAGTAACACACACACACACACACACACACAAACATGCACGCACGCACAGGTAGCTAAAAGTAATGAAAACATGGAATAACTGTCATTTACTGAGAGGAAATCTAACGGTCTTTTCTTCGCTGCAGCTCCACCGAAAGCAGAGCTGGACAGCAAGCTGGTTGGCGAGACGGTCATCGTCACCGCCGGCTCGGACCTGGTGCTGGACGGCGCCGTGGGCGGTAAACCCGAGCCCACGGTCTACTGGTCCAAGGGAGACAAGATGCTGGAGCTCGGGGAGAAATACTCGCTGACCTACACCGCCACCAGAGCCATGGTCGTCATCAAGAGCTGCGACCGCTATGACACGGGCCGATACATCCTGACGGTGAAGAACGCCAGCGGAGTCAAGACGGCTGCCGTCAGCGTTAAAGTCCTGGGTGAGCAGCTGCGAAACTACGTTTGTTAAACCGTAATCACAGTTGACTGTTGACTCTGAACTGAGTAACAAAGCATTCTGGTAGAGTAACACAGACTCTATCAACTATTAGACTTTAGGCTATAGAAAGCCTAAAGAGCTGTATGTCATGTATGAAAAAACACAATACTTGTAAAAGGTATATATACGACGGAGCATTAGGGCCACATCAAAAGAAATAAAATAAGGAGGAAGATTTTTTTTAATTTATTTTGCATTTCGAGAATAAAGTCGAAATGTCGAGAATAAAGTCGAAATGTCGAGAATAAAGTCGAAATGTCGAGAAAAAACTAGATATTTCAAGAATCAAGTCGGACTTTTGAGAGTAAACCAAACTACTGACTTTACTTATAGTCTTCTACAAAATGCATGAGCTCGTTCTCTTTTAGCGCTTCATAACCAGCATGGGGAGAAGTATTAGGACTCTGAAGAGATTGTGCCGAAAATTGCGTCTCTTCAGAAGGAGAAACCACACCAACTTGGAAGAGGTGGCCGTGTTCCTGCAGACTGAAGTAGCTCGTAATGGACAGATGCAATAAGGGTATCCATGGTTACACCTACGTGCAATACAGAGAGGAAATGTTGTATTACAAGACACAATAAGACAGCTGATCTACTTGTATGATCCCGAAGGAGTGGAGGCCATATCTCTGATGTTGCCTACATGACAGCATCATAGATATGATGTAACCCATACCTCTGATGGTGCCTACATGGCAGCTGGCACGGCGGACAGTCGCTCTAATGTGATTAAGTGATAAAGGAGTTTTTTAATCTCAACATTTCGACTTTATTCTCGAAATGGTATAGTTCAACTTTATTCTCGTCATGTTGACTTTATTCTTGAAATGCAAAATAAATAAAAAATATCTCCCTCCTTATTTTTTTCCCTTTGATGTGGCCCTAATGCTCCGTCATAGGTATACGTGCAGTTTGGTGTCCCAAATTCCCTGTGGAAGATGGGTTAGGGTCAGGCGTTCAGTTATAATCCCGCAGATGGTAGCTTTTGATTACTCACTTTTTAGAAAATAATAAACTAACCTGTCTCAAATAATACCCTCATTATTTAAGGCCCTCATCATTTGGGACACTCAGTTTTTGGAAAATAATGTGGGATAATAAACTGCACATATAACCTTGTAAAAATGAAATAATTTCTTTCCGCTTTTTTTAGACGTTTGTGTCTATTTTTTCGACTTTTGTGAAATTTTTATTTTTTTTCCCCAAGTTTGATTTTGTCAACATTTTGTTTCTTTTTCAACATTTTTGTATTTTTTAAATTTTTTTTTTTACGTTTACATAATTTGGGAAACTTACTCTATATTACGTAAAAAAAAAAAAAAAAGTTCAGCTTTTTTCAACGTTTTTGTAGCTTTTTTTCCCGATATTTTTTGACGCTTCTTTACATTCTGTTTCCAACATCTAACTGTTCTCCGACTGTCTTCATCATTCTGAAACGAGAGCATAATAAAATGTTGAGGATGACTCATTTTCGCTCATTTGAACCACATTTAGTAGACAGATGTGTCTGACCTGTCTGATCTAACTCGTGTCCTTCTTCCAGACACTCCTGGCGCTCCGGCCGATAAGATCGTGATCAGCAGAGTGACGGAGGAGAAGTGCACGGTCTCCTGGAAGATTCCTCTGGAGGACGGCGGAGACATCGTCTCCCACTACATCGTGGAGCGCCGCGAGACCAGCCGCCTCAACTGGGTCATCATGGAGAGCGAGTGCAAGACGCTGTCGTGCGTGAGCAGCCGGCTGATCAAGAACAACGAGTACGTCTTCAGAGTCAGAGGAGTCAACAAGTACGGCGTCGGAGTTCCTCTGGAGTCTGATCCCGTCATCGCCAGGAACGCCTACAGTAAGCTGAAACATTTGAACTTTTCAAGTATGTGAATGAGTGAGTGAGTAAGTTAGTAAGTATGCAAGTAAGTAATATAGTAAGTAAGTTAGTAAGTATGTAAGTAAGTATGTAAATGAGTGAGTAAGTTAGTTAGTATGTAAGTAAGTATGTAAATGAGTGAGTAAGTTAGTAAGTATGTAAGTATGCAAGTAAGTAATATAGTAAGTAAGTTAGTATGTAAGTAAGTATGTAAATGAGTGAGTAAGTTAGTAAGTATGTAAGTAAGTAATTTAGTAAGTATGTAAGTATGTAAATGAGTGAGTGAGTGCGTGAGTATGTAAGTATGTAAGCATGTAAGTGAGTATGTAAGTGAGTGAGTGAGTAAGTAACTGAGTAAGTATGTAAGTGAGTGAGTAAGTGAGTATGTAAGTAAGTATGTGAGTAAGTGAGTAGGTAGTACTAAAATACTTAATACAAGTATATAAAAATATGTAGCCTAAGTAAACATACTGTATGAATGTGTGTTTCAATTTTCCCATTTTTTTGAGATTCAAAAAGTATATCTTTCTGCACACAATAATTTCCCTTTCCAATGTAGAGTTAGGCATAATGTAACAGGATGTAGATGTGTTTCCTAATCTGCCTGTCCTTCCTCAGCCATCCCGTCCCAGCCGGGCACCCCCGAGGCTACGGGCGTGGCTAAAGAGCACGTCGTCATCGAGTGGCTGAAGCCCGAGAGCGACGGAGGCAGCGAGATCAAAACCTACCTGGTGGACAAACGAGAGGCCAGCAGCACCAGGTGGGAACTACTTCTTCACAGCTTTTAGATTGAGATAGATAGATAGATAGATAGATAGATACTTTGTTGATCCCCAAGGGGAAATTCACGGTCCCAGTAGCTTACAGACATCACACACAACATACACACACATCATGAACCGGATGATAAAATAACAAATCCACATGAATGTACTAAAGGATGTATAAGCATGAGAGGCCTGCAGTGACAGGGCAGGGACTGACCCTGGGATTCAGTCTGCATGGTCAGGTGCTCTGTGAGAGGGGGTGTCACGGTGGTAGTGCAAATAAGTCCAATAGTGCAAGGATAAAGTCTAGAGACCAGCTTTAAATATGGACAATATAAGAGAATAATGTAGACATAGTCATGTAAAAAATACAGCAGACAGCATTAAATATGGGCATTATAAGGGAATAAAGTAGATAGTGTCAATATTAGAGGTTTGAAGTAATAGGGTTACAACCATTGTTCAAGTATTAAGTTAGACCTCAGTCCAGGCTGGGGGAAGAAGGGAGGGAGGGGTTGTGCATATGGGATTTCAGATTTTAGTTAACTTTCTGAAATATTGACTCTTACTTAGGGCTGCTCGATTATGGAAAAAAAAATCATAATCACAGTTATTTTGGAATCAGGATTATTTAACACAATTCTTCGTCGACTTTTGGAACGATGTTGCAGTTATTGAAGTGCAACAGTGAAAACAAATCAACAGTAAAAACTTCAACTGAGACGTTTCCCTTCATGTATTTCCTGTTTGAAGATATTTTTTAAGATACATTGCTTTTCTGAAATATTAACTCTTATAACATATATAATACCCACACTGAACATACATAGACAGCATGTCTCACTCCTTTTTCACACTTCTCCTTGCATGTTTCTTTGCATTTTGCACATTTGTACTGTCAATGTTTTTACACTGTTTCTATATGTATCTTATATTATATGTATATATATATATATATATGTATATGTGTGTGTGTGTGTGTGTGTGTGTGTGTGTGTGTGTGTGTGTGTGTGTGTGTTTAGATGAGTCACTCGTGACAGATTATCCTATCTCTTACCAAGGGCTGTTTGATTATGGCAAAAATCATAATCACAATTATTTTTGTCAATAACGACATCAGGATTACTTAACCCGATTACTCACTGACTTTTGGAAAGATGTTGCATTCATTAAAGTTTAAATAAACAGTTCAACTGTGACATTTCCCTTCATACTTTTCCTGTTTGTTTTTTTTACTTTTTGTATTCCCCTTAAAATAAATAATATAAAAAATATATTAAAATGTTGGCTGAGTGAGTTTGGCCTTTGGGAGGTGTCATTCAGAACATAAGACAAAATAAGAGTTTACTTGCATGTAAATGTGTGCAAACGTAATGTGCAAAACAACAGTTTTTCTCAATGACGTTGTTGTAGATTAATTGCACAGCCCTGCTCGTATCGTCTCTCTCCTTCTCACGGCATTCTTTGGTTTCCACCCTGAACCAGGTGGACTCGGGTGAATAAGAACTACACCATCTACGACACGCGTCTGAAGATCACGGGCCTGCTGGAGGGAAGCGAGTACCAGTTCAGAGTGACGGCGGTCAACGCCGCCGGGGACGGCCAGCCGAGCGACGCCTCGGCCTACATCCTCTGCAAAGACCCCACATGTAAGAGATCTCCCCTGTCGAGTCTGTCACTTTCAAAGCCTAAACTGGCGCTAAATGTTACAGTTTTAGAGCTAAAACCTTTATTTTAATTTCTCGTGTTGATCCCAAAATCTCAACAAGAAATGAAGATTATTTTCCATTTGACGGAACGACGTTGGGACAAGTAGATACACAATTAAAAGCTCAACATTGGTTTGTTTAAAGAATCTAAGCACGGATGACATATGGACTGATCCAAAAGTGGGTATTTGTATGATGATAAATCCTGAATATGGTGCAGAGAATTATGTCCTTCTCTCCCTCTCTCCTCCCTCCTTCCTCTCTCTCTCCCTCTCTCTCTCCCTCTCTCTCTCCCTCTCTCTCTCCCTCCCTCCATCCCTTCCTCTCTCCCTCCCTTCCTCTCTCCCTTCCTCTCTCCCTTCCTCTCTCCGTCCCTCCTCCCTTCCTCTCTCCCTCTCCCTCTCCCTCCCTCCCTCCCTCCTTCCCTCCATTCTGTAGGGCAGAGGAGGAGATTTCGGACGCAACCGATCTGAATCTAAAACTAAAAATAATTGTTGTGTTTGTCGTGTTCTCCTCCCAGATACCCCGGCTCCTCCATCCATGCCTCGTATCACGGACACGACCAAGCACAGCATCAGCATGACGTGGACGCGGCCTATGTACGACGGTGGCTCGGACGTCAGCGGCTACGTGGTGGAGATCCTGGAGGAGGGCACGGAGCAGTGGTACCGCGCCACCGCCAAAGCCCTCAGCACCAACCAGTACATGGCCGCCGGCCTGGCAGCCAATAAGAAGTATAGATTCAGAGTCGCCGCCATCAACAGCAAAGGCACCGGCGAGTTCAGCGAGCCCAGCGCCGAGGTCGAGCCGCTGGAGAGGATCGGTGAGTTCCAGCACATTAATCCATCAGTAACTGGAACTTAATGAATACTAAAACCTTTAAGAAAAATTAAACTGAAACTATATTACACAGTTAAAAAACTAATAACAATAGAATTAAACAGTTGACGTGAGATCAATTTGCTAAATTGGGATGAGTTGGTTTGCGTTTTAAGGGGGCGAAGCTTTTCTGGGCGTCTTTTCGGTTAATATAACTGTAAAATTATTTGTATAGATTACAGCCAAAGTACATTCTGGTGGCCCATATCTAAACGTATAAAAACAAAACAGAAAAGACAATTTGATGCATTTGGGGTCAGTCCTATGTTCCCACATTTCTAATATTACATTCCATCTGTAGTCCGTCTGTAGTGGGACCATAGGGCTGTGGGATCATTGGGCTGTGGGACCATAGGGCTGTGGGACCATAGGGCTGTGGGACCATAGGGCTGTGGGACCATTGGGCTGTGGGAACATAGGGCTGTGGGACCATTGGGCTGTGGGAACATAGGACACGTTCCCACACATTTAACACTGCCTGATTATGGGACTGTCGTCTAACTCTTCTCCACTCTGTTTAGAAATGCCGGACCTGGAGCTGGCCGAGGACCTGAAGAAAACGGTGTGCGTGCGCGCCGGAGGAACCCTGCATCTGGTCGTGTCTGTCGGCGGCCGGCCGACCCCCGTAGTGACCTGGAGGAAGACTGGCGTGGAGCTGCAGCGACGCGGCTACATCGAGACCACCGAGCGCTCCACCTCGCTGATGTTGGAGAAGGTCAACCGCTACGACTCGGGAAAATACATCGTGGAGGCGGAGAATCCGTCTGGCAAGAAGACTGCCGTCATCCTGGTTAAAGTCTACGGTAAGTCACCCAAACCTCTCCACAGAATCAGCTAGGCTATACGTTGATGCAATGATCATGTCTCACACGACCTATTGCATAACTAGTTGGGCCTCAGCATGTAAGACAACATATAAACAAGCTATAAAAGTTTGAGATAGAAAATCTAAAATGTACTATCACTGTCAGATTTTAAAGAAACTTGAACTCAAATTCTGTCGGGCTCGGGCGTTGTCGGGCCTAACTTTTAAGGCCCAATTACAGCTCTACTCTACGTCTCCCAGTAAAAAGACGCTGACATCTTCTCTTCCTCCGCTCGTCTCTCTCCTGCAGACACCCCCGGTCCTCCCGGCTCTGTGAAGGTGAAGGACTACACCAAGGAGTCGGTGGTGATCACGTGGGACGTCCCGAGCATCGACGGTGGCGCTCACATCAGCAACTACATCGTGGAGAAGCGCGAGGCGACCATGAAGTCATACAAGACGGTCACCACTGAGTGCAGGAAGACGCTGTTCCGGATCAGCGGTCTGGAGGAGGGCGTGCACTACTTCTTCAGAGTGCTGCCGGAGAACATCTACGGCGTGGGCGAGCCCTGTGAGACGGCTGAGGCCGTGCTGGTGTGCGAGGTGCCGTCGGTGCCTCAGGACCTCCAGGTGGTCGATGTCACCAAGTCGTCTGTGACGCTGTGCTGGGACAAGCCGCTGCACGAAGGCGGCAGCCGGCTGAACGGATACATCCTCGACGCCTGCAAGGTGGGTCCAAAGGCTTCTCTCTCAATACACGGAAGTTAACCCTTTTGTTGTCTTCCTGTCCACTGTGAACTTGTAGCCTGACAAGCCAGACCCACATCCAAATGTTGGGTCTGGGAACTCCCCATTGGCTGGGCTCAATCCGAGGGGCAGGATAAACGGTTGTCTTTCAAATCCCCTGTGCACGCAATAGGATAGCGCTCCAACCAATCAGAGCAACGCTAGTTGATAGAATCAACTTTAAACTCCGAACACATCTTCCTTTTTTAAGAATGACTTCAGTGCCGTTCTTTGTTCTTTTGTCAAAAATGTAATTTGCAGGGGGTCTAGCAACTCTCTGTTGGCTTGGGAGCTGGAAAAGCCAAACTCTAGCCGGGCCAATTACATCTTGTATAGAGTCGGTGGGCGGGGCTTATGGCTGCTGCTGCTGGCGAACAGCGGTCTGTGGAATCGGCTTTGGCCGCGACTCTGGAAGACTTGGAGTTCAGCTTTTCTTTGAGAAAAGAACAAAGAACGCCACTGAAGTCATTCTTAAAAAAGGAAGATATGTTTGCAGTTTTGCCGACCGGATACCTCAAAAGTTTAATCTATCTATCTAAGGCGAGAAAACGTCAGATAACGCAATTTTTTTTTATAAAAGCGGCTAAAACCTTGAGATAGAGACAACAAAAGTGTTTGTTTTGATGGTTGACAGGAAGACAACGCAAGGGTTAACGTTGAACCCTGCGATAAGACGAACATACATTTGGCATATAGAAGCTTTTGCTTCAGCCGAATCCTTTCAGTCACTCTTTACTGTTTGAGTTCACACTGTGATATCTAATTATTGTTTTAATAATGACTGAATGATCTTCTTCTGCTACTCCAAGGTGGGCACGGACAGGTGGAGCACCGTGGCGACGCTGAAGGCGTCGGTGTCCCAGCACACCGTCCAGTCTCTGGTGGAGAATGACCAGTACCTGTTCAGGGTCCGAGCCACCAACAGCAGGGGGGCCAGCGAGCCCATGGACACGGTCACGCCCGTCACCATCCAGGACATCAAGGGTGAGACACAAACACCGCAGCAACAGCCACGGCCAGAAGTTACGCTAAATTATATGGAATTTATATAGTTTTTTCCTGCTTTTTTCAAAGTTTTTGTCACTTTTTTTTTTTTTTTTTTATTGTCACTTTTGTCGCCCTAGTGTTGCCTTACTTCCTCCTTCCTTCCAGTCGTGCTGGTCAGGGGGTACATGGCTTAAAAACACTGTTCAAAGGGGGAACATTATTGAAAGGTGTTTGAGAACCACTGGTCTATTGGTTGAAATGTAATAACTTGTGACTCCCCTGCTGTGTGTTCCAGTGATGCCGAAGATCGACATGACTAGCATCCCTCAGAAGATCGTCTACGTGCACAGCGGCAAACCCATCGACCTCAACATCCCCATAAAGGCCAAACCGCTGCCCGTCTGCTCCTGGTTCTTCGGCGCCGTCAAACTCAAGGACAGCCTGGACCGCATCAAGATTGACAGCGATGGAAAGTCCAGCCGCCTCGTCATCCGCGAGACCACCATCAACGACACGGGAAGGTACTCGCTGGAGGTGAAGAACGCCGTCGGCACCGCAACCGAGGTCATCAAAGTCATCATCCTCGGTAAGTAGACTTTGGGTAACAAGAGAGTTAAAGATGGTAAAATAACTATTTGGTAAAGTTTTGTTAACTATCAATTTACCATTTAGGCAAGGAACATAGAAAGAAGGAAGAGTCAGACGTCACATTAGAATTATGTATTGGTGAAGTTAGTGAGGAGGGGAAGTCCCACATCGCAACACATCATCAACCCATCAAGCGACAAATGTTGGTTAATTTTCCATTTAAGAAGGCTTTCCGCCACATTGCGAGTAAATGTTTGGTAAATGTTTTTCAGTCTTTATTTTGGTGAAGCTTAAACGTCAGTTTTAGTCAGTTTTCATTCAGTTTTCAGTCAGTTTTCAGTCAGTTTTCATTCAGTTTTCAGTCAGTTTTCATTCAGTTTTCAGTCAGTTTTCAGTCAATTTTCGTTTAGTTTTCAGTCAGTGTTAAGTCAGTTTTAGTCAGTTTTAGTCAGTTTTCAGTCAGTTTTAGTCAGTTTTCAGTCAGTTTTTAGTCAGTTTTCAGTCAGTGTTAAGTCAGTTTTGTAATGCCAGCCACCATGTCACTTCTGTTTGAAATGGGAATGAGATACGTGAACATGAAAAGATTCTAAGCAGCAGTCTTGTTGTGTCCGTCCAGACAAGCCTGGCATCCCTGTGGGTCCGGTGAAGATCGAGGAGACTGACGGCGTGTCGGTGACGGTCAGCTGGGAACCTCCGGAGAAGGATGGTGGCGCCAACGTCAGCGGCTACGTGGTGGAGCAGCGCGACGCCCACCGCCCGGGCTGGGTCACCATCTCAGAGTCAGTGACGCGTCCCTGCTACAAGTTCAGCAGACTGTCCGAGGGAACCGAGTACGTGTTCCGCGTCGCAGCCATGAATCGCTTTGGCATCGGCAGCTTCCTGCAGTCGGAGGTGGTGGAGTGCAAGAGCCCTAAGAGTGAGTTCTCGTCCCTGTTTTCTATACGTTATTTCATTTATTTGTGGCAACAAAATCTACACACCGAGGTTTTTATTATTTAGAATTTTCAATTAGTTTTGACTTTTTGATTTCATTTTAGTTTAGTTTGAGTTAGTTTTCAGAGTGTGTTTGTTCTATCCATCTATGAATGATGAATGGATCTGTTAATCTATGGATGGATCTATTAATCTATGAATGGATCTATTCATCTATAAATGGATCTATTAATCTATGAATGGATCTATTCATCTATAAATGGATCTATTCATCTATGAATGGATCTATTCATCTATGAATGGATCTGTTAATCTATGAATGGATCTAATAATCTACGAATGGATCTGTTAATCTACGAATGGATCTGTTAATCTACGAATGGATCTGTTAATCTACGAATGGATCTATTCATCTACGAATGGATCTGTTAATCTATGAATGGATCTGTTAATCTACGAATGGATCTATTCATCTACGAATGGATCTAATAATCTACGAATGGATCTGTTAATCTACGAATGGATCTGTTAATCTACGAATGGATCTGTTAATCTACGAATGGATCTATTCATCTACGAATGGATCTGTTAATCTATGAATGGATATGTTAATCTATGAATGGATCTATTCATCTATGAATGGATCTGTTAATCTACGAATGGATCTATTCATCTATGAATGGATCTGTTAATCTATGAATGGATCTTTTAATCTATGAATGGATCTATTCATCTATGAATGGATCTAATAACCTATCCGTCTGTGTTTCCCGTGCAGCCATCCCGGGACCTCCCAGCAGGCCAGAGGTGCTGGACGTGACCCACGAGGGCATGACGCTGACGTGGCAGCCGCCCGAGGACAACGGCGGCTCCACCATCGCGGGCTACATCATCGAGCGTAAGGAGGCGGGCTCTGACCGCTGGATGAAGATCAGCAAGAACCCCGTCACCATGACGCGGTACCGCTCCTCGGGCCTGATCGAGGGCCAGGAGTACGAACACCGCGTCACCGCCATCAACTCCAGGGGAGCCGGCAAACCCAGCGAGAGCTCTGCCATCACCATTGCCATGGATCCCATCGGTACGTGCTGCAGAAACTGGGTGTAATGACTAGGGTTGGCATTTATTAAAGCCTACTCGCCTATTTAGAGTCAATCTCACCAGTGTGCAAGTACATCGCAAGGCCCGGTCTATACTAGACTGCACAAACCACCCCCTTCAATCTGAGTTCGTATACCAGTATCGGCTCCGATACTGCCTAAAACGCTGGTATCGGTATCGGGAAGTACAGCAGTTAATGCACCGATCATTATATAGTAGGATAGTAGTATACAGCTGTTATACATCATATCACATCCATACAGAGATAGTAGTATACAGCTGTTATACATCATATCATCCATACAGGGATAGTAGTATACAGCTGTTATACATCATATCATCCATACAGGGATAGTAGTATACAGCTGTTATACATCATATCATCATACAGGGATAGTAGTATACAGCTGTTATACATCATATCATCCATACAGGGATAGTAGTATACAGCTGTTATACATCATATCACATCATACAGGGATAGTAGTATACAGCTGTTATACATCATATCATCATACAGGGATAGTAGTATACAGCTGTTATACATCATATCATCCATACAGGGATAGTAGTATACAGCTGTTATACATCATATCATCATACAGGGATAGTAGTATACAGCTGTTATACATCATATCATCCATACAGGGATAGTAGTATACAGCTGTTATACATCATATCATCCATACAGAGATAGTAGTATACAGCTGTTATACATCATATCATCCATACAGGGATAGTAGTATACAGCTGTTATACATCATATCATCCATACAGGGATAGTAGTATACAGCTGTTATACATCATATCATCATACAGGGATAGTAGTATACAGCTGTTATACATCATATCATCATACAGGGATAGTAGTATACAGCTGTTATACATCATATCACCATACAGAGATAGTAGTACACAGCTGTTATACATCATATCATCATACAGGGATAGTAGTATACAGCTGTTATACATCATATCATCATACAGGGATAGTAGTATACAGCTGTTATACATCATATCACATCATACAGGGATAGTAGTATACAGCTGTTATACATCATATCATCATACAGGGATAGTATACAGTTGTTATACATCATATCACATCATACAGGGATAGTAGTATACAGCTGTTATACATCATATCACATCATACAGGGATAGTAGTATACAGTTGTCAAAACATAATCAAATGTATGACACACTGGTATCCGATCGGTACTCGGTATCGGCCGATACGCAAGTTCAGGTATCAGAATCGGTATCGGGAAGCAAAAACTGGTTTCGGGCCATCTCTAGCAATAACTCGGCTTAATTTGCACATGTAAAGTAGTACGTTTTTCCTTTTTGTACTCATGTCTTTGTATTGTTGTCCTGTCTATTTGTATGTTGTTTGAATTCCTTTTTATCTTTCACTCCTGACTGCATATGAAGTTTCCCATTTGGGATAATAAAGTGACTGAACAGTATGACGTCTATGTGTTGTTGAACAGAGCCTCCAGGTGTTCCCGTCCAGCCCCGAGTCACCGACTCCACCCGGACCTCTGTGTCTCTGGCCTGGCTGCCGCCCGAAGAGGAGGGCGGCTCCGTCATCACCGGGTACTTCATCGAGATGCAGAAGGTGGACCAGGTGGAATGGACGCTGTGCAACACCACGCCCACCAAGATGTGCGAGTACACGCTCACCCACATGCCCCAGGGCGCCGAGTACAAGTTCAGGGTCATGGCGTGCAATGCCGGCGGCGCCGGAGAGCCCGCTGAGGTTCCCGGAGTCGTTAAAGTCCAGGAGATGCTGGGTAAGTAATCCATAGCTCACTTATCAGACAAATACACAACACACTTTTACTTCTCTTTTACCTGAATCTGTAATTTAAAGGGAGAGAATATCAGCATGAAACTTCCCCAGCAGATTACTGACATTAAGTTATCTGAAATGTTAGGTTTAAATATGCAAATTATACATTTTCCAGAACAGAAATGTGAACATTCTTGTTTGATTTCGTGATATATTAGAGTCAAAGGTTTTTACAGAGGGGAAGTTTGGATATCTCTTTTTATCAATACTGTCAACAGCCATTTTTCTGCATGTTTTTATATATAAAATGTTATATAAATCAGGCTGTGAATGATATCTGAACAAAGCCACGTGTAAAAAGCTTAATAATATAGAGAGGAGTGAAAGTGGAAAGTTTGGTGTCTGATAGTGCTGCTGACGAGGAGTCTGAGAACAAAACCTTTAAAGATGTGGATTGTAAAAACAGATATCAGCACCAAACTTCCCTAGTTGATAACTGACATTAAGACAGTTATTTTCGTGTTTGGTTACTTTGTCCAACATTTTCGTCACTTTTTTCAACATTTTTGTCACTTTTTCCAACATTGTTGTCACTTTTTTCAACATTTAATCACTTTTTCTAACATTTTTGTCACTTTTTTCAACATTGTTGTCACTTTTTTCAACATTTAATCACTTTTTCTAACATTTTTGTCACTTTTTTCAACATTTTTGTCACTTTTTCCAACATTTAAGCACTTTTTCCAACAATTTTGTCACTTTTTCTGCTTTTATGACACTTTTTTCAACATTTATTCATTTTTTCTAACATTTTCGTCACTTTTTTCAACATTTTTGTCACTTTTTCCAACATTTAAGCACTTTTTCCAGCATTTTTGTCACTTTTTTCAACATTTAGTCACTTTTTCCAACATTTTTGTCACTTTTTTCGACATTGTTGTCACTTTTTTCAACATTTAATCACTTTTTCTAACATTTTTGTCACTTTTTTCAACATTTAAGCACTTTTTCCAACAATTTTGTCACTTTTTCTGCTTTTATGACACTTTTTTCAACATTTATTCATTTTTTCTAACATTTTCGTCACTTTTTTCAACATTTTTGTCACTTTTTCCAACATTTAAGCACTTTTTCCAGCATTTTTGTCACTTTTTTCAACATTTTTGTCACTTTTTCCAACATTTAGTCACTTTTTCCAACAATTTTGTCACTTTTTTCAACATTTTTGTCACTTTTTCCAACATTTAGGCACTTTTTCCAACATTTTCGTCACTTTTTTCAACATTTAGTCACTTTTTCTGACACTTTTGTCACTTTTTAATTATGTTTTTTTGTCAAGTTTTCTGAAATTCCAATGTTTAAGTATGCAAATGAGGCGTTATCTAATGCTAACTTTGGTGTATGTAGAAGAAATCTACAGACGCAAATAGACAAAGTTTAGTCAAATAAATGTTTAGTTTCCACCGGTCTGAAAGAAGACGTTTTATGGAAGATAGAGAGCCTTAAAATCTTTTAATTGAAAAGTAGTTTTTGCCTCTAATTGACAAACATCTAATCTTTTTCCCCTCCAGATTATCCCGACTACGAGCTTGAGCGTAAGTACGAGGAGGGCTACGTGGTGCGGCAGGGCGGAGTAATCCGTCTGTCCGTGCCCATCAAGGGGAAACCCATCCCGACGTGCAAGTGGACCAAGGACGGCCGCGACATCTCACACCGCGCCATGATCGCCACGTACGATGACATCACCGAGCTGGTCATCAAAGAGGCGCACAAAGACGACACGGGAAGCTACGACCTGGTGCTGGAGAACAAATGCGGCAGGAAGGCCGTCTATATCAAGGTGAGATACATGTACTGAAGGGAAACACAGGAGGAACATTAAAAACCAGCGCTGGAAAGTAACTAAGTACATTTACTCCAGTACTGTACTTCAGTACAGATGTTGAGGTACTTGTACTTTACTCGAGTCTTTTCTTTTCATGCCACTTTCTACTTCTACTCCGCTACATTCATCTGTTCCAGCTTTAGTTACTAGTTACTTTAGTTACTCCACTACATTCATCAGTTACAGCTTTAGTTACTAGTTACTTTAGTTACTCCGCTCCATTCATCTGTTCCAGCTCTAGTTACTAGTTACTTTAGTTACTCCACTACATTCATCAGTTACAGCTTTAGTTACTAGTTACTTTAGTTACTCCGCTACATTCATCTGTTCCAGCTTTAGTTACTAGTTACTTTAGTTACTCCACTACATTCATCAGTTACAGCTTTAGTTACTAGTTACTTTAGTTACTCCGCTCCATTCATCTGTTCCAGCTTTAGTTACTAGTTACTTTAGTTACTCCACTACATTCATCTGTTACAGCTTTAGTTACTTTAGTTACTTTACACGTTAAGATTGCACCTGGGTAGCTCACCTGGTAGACATATAACTCCTCGACGCAGAGGCCGCTGGTTTGACTCCGACCTGCGGCCCTGTGCTGTCATTCCCCCCTCTCTCTCCGCCATTCAATTCAATTTTTCAATTAAATTTTATTTATAGTATCAAATCATAACAAGAGTTATCTCGAGACACTTTACAGATAGAGTAGGTCTAGACCACACTCTGTAGTTTACAAAGACCCAACAATTCTAGTAATTCCCCCCAAGAGCGAGCATTTAGTGCGACAGATGTCTTTAGCTGTCCTAGAGGCCTAAAATGCCCAAAAAATAATCAAAAAGAAAAAAAAAAAAACTAAAAGACTTTTAATGAGCCAGGACTTGACTCTTCTTTTACTCTGGCTTCTAGCACCTTCTTTTAAACATGCTGTTAGCATGTTAGCAGGTAGGATACAGGGTTTATTACTGCTAACATGCTAACATGCTGTCTGTTGTTAGCATGTTAGCAGGTAGGATACAGGGTTTATTACTGCTAACATGCTAACATGCTGTCTGTTGTTAGCATGTTAGCAGGTAGGATACAGGGTTTATTACAGCTAACAGGCTGTCTGTTGTTAGCATGTTAGCAGGTTGATATTTGAAACTTAACTTCCTGTGTTATCTTCTCTATCCAGGTGAAGGTGATCGGCCGCCCCGACGTCCCAGAAGGCCCTCTGGAGTTTGACGACATTCAGATCCGATCCGTGCGGGTCAGCTGGAGACCGCCGTCGGACGATGGCGGCGCCGACATTCTGGGATACATTGTGGAAAGGCGCGAGGTTCCCAAGGCTGCTTGGTGTACCGTGGACTCCCGCGTGACGGAGACCTCTCTGGTGGTGAAGGGCCTGAAGGAGAACGTGCAGTACCACTTCAGGGTTTCTGCCGAGAACCAGTTCGGCATCAGCAGATCTCTCAAGTCTGATGAGGCCGTCACGCCGAAAACACCACTCAGTGAGTTTGGTTTCGTGATTGTTCTCAATGTCCAATCCCATCTGATGTCTGTCAAAAGTTGCATTGTTTAGGCAAAGACGGGTCTTTGCTCTTCATCTACTACGTATGACAGCTCTTTAAAACTTGTCCAGCAGCGAACAGGTGTAGGGTGGTAGAGGGAGCGTAGGGTGTCATTAAATGTCACGATCTTTAAATGAAAAGGAAAAACGGCAAATTCTGGCGACCCAGTAATAGTTTGTTAGGCAAAAAGTGAATATATTTGCACACAAAAAAGCCTTACACTGGACAATCGTTGGATTAGTTCAAACTGTAGCTTTCTGGACAGATGTTTAGAGACCAAAGCAACAGGAAACAGCAAGCCATTAGTACAGGTTAAAATCTACAGACAGACGACAACATTCAAAATAAATGCCCTCTGCACGCGATAGGATAGCGCTACAACCAACCAGAGCAACGCTAGTTGATAGATTAAACTTTTGCCGTATCCGGTCGGAAAACTCCGAACACATCTTCCTTTTTTAAGAATGACTTCAGTGGCGTTCTTTGTTCTTTTCTCAAAGAAAAGCTGAACTCCAAGTCTTCCAGATTCCAAAGACCGCTGTTCGCCAGCAGCAGCAGCCATCTTCTTTGTTTTCAAGTAGCAGGGAATTCACGTGGAACCGTCGCAACTCTACCTTCATTATGTTAAGCCCGCCCACCGACTCTATACACGATGTGATTGGCCCGGCCAGAGTTTGGTTTTTCCAGCTTGCAAGCCAACGGAGAGTTGCAAGACGACCCTGGCTGCAGATTACATTTGCTGCCGCTAGGGTGGTCTAGATTTCTAGGCTAAAAGAACAGGGGAGACACTCTGTTTCTCTCACTATGACTCTAGAGTCACTACTCGCTCTGAAGATAATCACCATCACTCTCTCATGGAGGAAAGCTCTGCGTGGAGCATCCGCAGAACCATAAATCAAGCTGCGTTGTAAATATGGATTTCACTAACAACGTGTTTCCCCTCCAGGCCCACCAGAACCTCCCAGCAACCCTCCAGAGATCATGGAGGTAACCAAGACGACGGTATCTCTGTCCTGGGCGCGGCCCAGGGACGACGGCGGCTCCCGTGTCACTGGATACTACGTGGAGAGGAGAGAGGTGTCGACGGAGAAGTGGGTCCGACACAACAAGACCCACATCACCACCACCATGTACAACGTCAGTGGCCTGATCCCCGACGCAGAGTACACGTTCAGAGTGGTGGCGCAGAACGAGGTCGGGCTGAGCGAGGCCGGGCCGGCCTCAGAGTCCGTGGTCTGCAAAGAGCCATTCGGTGAGTTAACGTGACACAAGGCTTATTTCTGCAGGAATACATTGATATGAATAAGTAGTATAAGTAGACAAGACATTGGAAAACAAGATAGAAATAAGTGGGAGCGTGCTTATGTTCCCACATTTCTAAGATTTCTTTCAAAATTAGGCCCCTATGTGCCCACATTTCCTTTTTCATAAATTTGTGTCAGATTTTATCCCCGTAACCCTAAAAAAGCAGAGCAAGTTGCAGCAGATCAAGTATCAATCATCACATCCATACATATATTAAATAGATCCATCATACTTTTCAGTTCCACAGGCTTGTTGCTACACACAAAAAGGACTCCTTACCTAAATTACTCTTAATCATCAACATCCCTATTCCTTTTATAATAATACTTTTACTAAATATTAATCTCCTCCCATCTTTCCATCTCCTTGTAGACAAACCCAGCCAACCGGGAGAGATCGACATCATCTCTGTCACCAAAGACTGCATCACCATCCACTGGCTGCGGCCGGAGCACGACGGCGGCAAAGAGATCCTGGGCTACTGGATCGAGTTCAGGCAGGCCGGAGAAAGCGCCTGGAAGAAATGCACCAAGGAGCGCTCCAAGGACCGCCAGTTCACCATGGGCGGCCTGATGGAGGCCACCGAGTACGAGTTCAGGATCTTCGCTGAGAACGAGACCGGACTGAGCCGACCGCGCCGCACGCCAATGGGCATCAAGACCAAACTGAGCGGTAAGCTGCTGCACAATTCCTATTCCTGCCAACTTAAACACTAAAGGTCTTTACACACCAGGGACGTTTTGTTTTCGTGTGATTAATTCGGACATCAAAATATTTTTTTCAAACAGTTGTTTTTCTTGAAATATTCTGACTTCTATATTTTTAATAATACAATTTTTTTCTTCACATACTCCCTTGAGAACTCTCTTTTTTTTTCTTGAGATTTTTGTTATTTTTATATTCCAATTTTTTATTTTGAAAATGTTCTGACTTTTTTTTCCTTTAAATGTAATGTTTTATGACAGGAAAAAAACAACTAAATTGAACTAAATCCACATAACCAGATTATCAGAAGAGTTTAAAACCACATTTACAGAAGAAACAATCAATAATAGCTAGTACTCACACTCATAATAATTATAGCAGTTGGTATCATGAACAGTGGCAATTATAATAACAGTAAACGGATATATAACGGAACTAGGAACTATTATAGAAATAATAGTTATAGCCGTTCAGGGTGTTTAAATGAAACTCTGCTGATGTTTCTGCAGTTGGTGAGGCTCCAGCTCTGAAGGAAGACATCCAGGACGTCACCACCAAGCTCGGCGAGTCGGGCACTCTGACCTGCGGCATCATCGGCAGACCTCTGCCGGAGATCAAGTGGTACCGCTACGGCAAGGAGTTGATCCAGAGCCGCAAGTACAAGATGAGCTCTGACGGACGCAACCACTCGCTGAGCATCCTGACGGACGAGCAGGAAGACGAGGGCCTGTACACCTGCAGGGCCCTCAACGAGGCCGGAGAGGTGGAGGCCAGCGGCAAGCTGCGCTTGCAGGCGGCACCGCAGTTCCATCCTGGCTTCCCTCTGAAGGAGAAGTACTTCGCCGGCGCCGGCACCAGCCTCCGCCTCCACGTCGTCTACATCGGACGCCCCATCCCCCAGATCATGTGGTTCTACGACAAGAAGCCTCTGAACGCTTCCGAGAACGTGATCATTGAAAACACAGAGAGCTACACCCACCTGGTGGTGAGGAACGTCCAGAGGAAGACCAACGCTGGCCGCTACAAGGTGCAGCTCAGCAACGTGTACGGAACCATCGACACCGTGCTCCGCGTGGAAATCCAAGGTAACACCGGACTCCTGAAGGCTGTCCTATTCTAAGTTGACTAACACACATATGATTTTGTCGACTAATTTATTAGTTGATTAATTTAGGGCTGCGGCTAGCTGTTGTTTTCATGGTGGATTAATGTGTGGATTATTTTCTCGATTAATGGATTAGTTGTTTGGTCTCTAAAATGTCAGAAAATGGTGTAAAAAAACATGCATTCCTAATTTAAAGAGAGACTTCCTGTTCTGAGCGCAGGCTTTATTTCTTACATTTTAAACTAAATCAATGATCACTAAAAAAAAAAGGAATGAAATGGAGAAAGAAGAGGGTCTTTTGAATGGCAAGATTAGTTTCAAAGCCCTTCCAGATGAGTTTCTCCTCAAGACTAAAGTTATTTGCATGTACTGTCGATGTGAACTGAGTTACCACCGGAGGACGTCCAGTCTCATATACTACTTGAGCTTTAAGAACTGTAAAAAATATACTTTTAAAGTACATTTAGAACGATTACAACGTGTGCGATTATTCTCTATACTCTGGACAATTATGCGATTAATCGCGATTAAAAAAAGACCTGTTACTGATTACATTTTTTGTTTCCTACCAGATAAACCATGCATCCCCGAGGGCCCAATTGTTGTTGAAGGCCTGCTGAAGAGCTCCATCATCATCAGCTGGAAGGCTCCCAAAGACGACGGCGGCTCCATGATCACCAACTACATTGTGGAGAAACGCGAGGCCAAAGAAGGCGAGCAGTGGAATCTGGTGTCCTGCTCTGTCTCTGGCACCACCTGCCGTGTCCCCAACCTGATCGAGAGCTCTGGATACTACTTCAGAGTCTCTGCCCAGAACCAGTACGGAGTCAGCGAGTCTCTGGAGATCCCGTCCGTGGTCATCATTAAGAGTCCATTCGGTAAGTCTGTACTTGTTTTGTTTGACAGTTTGGGCTTCTGTGGCTACATTGCAGAGGCAAGGTGAACTTTACAGATATGTAGAGCCAAAGGCCAGTATAGACCATATCAAATAGAGCGGCCAGGCTGGGGCCACATGCAATTTTAGGGGTACCAAATATATTAAGCACAAGTGTTACATACTACCAACCCTCCATAAGTTTGGTTCTACAAAGGACTAACAATGCACCTATAAACCCAAGAATACTCATTAAGTGGTAATATACATTTTATTTATCACAGCACATGAATGATACCCCTTCTTTGGGAAAAAGGTGGGGTTAAAAATGTATGAAAATCAGTCAATTTAGAGAGGGACTTTGAGAAGAAGGATAATGGCTCCATGCTCCACTAATAATACCGGTAGTACAGCTTTCCTCTACGTACACATGTCCTATATATAAAGTACAATTTTGGCTGTTATTTGTGTCCCCTTCAGAATTGCTCTTGAGAAAACTTATGCTAACTGTCCCCCGTGACTGTTCGATGAAATGTAAGCCCATGTGTAGAGCACCACAGTAACATTCCCTGTTTATTTCTCAGAAAAACCTGGCGTACCACAGCAGCCATTCATCATCAGCTCCACCAAGGACTCGTGCGTCGTGTGCTGGAAGCCTCCGAGCAGTGACGGTGGCGCTAAAATCACCAGCTACTACCTGGAGAAACGTGAGAAGAAGCAGAACAAGTGGATGTCAGTGACCAGTAAGAAGTTTGTGGAGACCAAATACGAGGTCACGGCGTTGCTCGAGGGCTTTGAATACGAGTTCCGTGTCAAGTGTGAGAACATGGGCGGCGAGAGCGACTGGAGTGAGATCTCAGCGCCAATCATCCCCAAGTCCGACCAGTCTCCTCGCGCTCCTGCCTTCAGGGAGGAGATCAGGGACATGACCGTCAAATACCAGGCCAATGCCACATTTGTCACCAAGGTACTTATTAATTTACTTCGAACATGTGAAAGAAAACAGAAAGGGTCATACAGAAAATAAGGATATTACACAAAATAGAAAGCATATAGAGAGACATGCTTGACAAACACTTGATGATTTGGGTCACATATCCGAAAAGCAGTGGAAGGAAGAATGTACTTATGTTACCTTTTTTTAAATTGAAGTTGACATTGCATTTGCTTTCAACAATTTTCAGTCTGTGTCAAAACTACAAGCAATTGTACTGTAAGTGTGGAAGGGACACCCATAGTCCAAGGAGAAGATTGTTTCACTCAGCCAAGTTGATGAGCACAAGTATGTTTAAATTTTTTTTAACTTGGTTATTTTTCCCGTGACAAGGTGGTGGGACATCCCAACCCTCTAGTGAAATGGTACCGCAGTGGAAAGGAGATCCAGGCCGATGGAACCAAGATCAAAGCCCAGGAGTTCAAGGGCGGCTACTACCAGCTGGTCATCGTTGCCGCTGACGAGACGGATGCTACAGTTTACCAAGTCAGAGCCACCAACTCATCAGGATCCATCTCTACCACTGCCAACCTGGAGGTGGAAGGTATGGCAAAAATAATTATTCTTCATGTTTTCTAGAATCCATTAACGGAGACCTATTATAAACCGTTTTCAGGTTCATACTAGAACGATGTTTTCATGCTTTAATGTTAAAAAACACTTCCCCCTCTGTCTGAGACACTTTGTTGCAGCGCCTGTCTCTTTGAAAAACCAAGTCTGCTTTCATTGGTCAGCGTTTCTGCATTTCAGAGTTTCTGCATCTGTGCTGCCTCTGTAAAACAGTTTATAGCAGCAATTTATACTGTCAAAATTCACAGATTAAAGCTTCCAAACCAAATACTACACAACCAGACATGCTCCAATTATTCGATATTATTATTATATTATATTATTATTCGATTCGATATATCGACAGCCAAGATTACAAGGAATTTCTTTTAAATACCTAGCTTACCTCAAAAGAGTAATATGTCTTCTTTAAGTGATGTCCTCTGCAGGTGTAATGTCCTAAATAGAATAAATATTAATCTACTTATTTTTATCACTTTAATTCCAGTTCCTGCTAAGATCCACCTGCCCAAGGAGCTCCAGGGAATGGGATCAGTCAACGCTGTCCGTGGTGAAAACATCACCATCAAGATCCCCATCTCTGGCAAACCAGAGCCAGCAATCACTTGGCAGAAGGGTCAGGAGATTCTCTCCAACTCTATCTATCACCAAGTCATCACAACCAGGTCGTTCACGTCCCTCGTCTTCCAGAAGGGAATGCAGAGGAAGGACACTGGCTACTACATCATTACCGCAAAGAACAGGTTCGGTATGGACAAACAAACTATTGAAGTGAATGTGGCCGACATACCTGAGCCTCCAAAGGGACTGGTTGTCAGCGACGTTGGCCGGGACTCCATCACATTGACCTGGGAGCCTCCTGCCAACGACGGCGGAAGCGACATCATTGGCTACATCGTGGAAAAATGTCCCACAACTGCGGACAGATGGATCCGCGCAGGACACACCACCGACTGCAGCATCACAATCATCAACATGTTTGGAAAGACCAAGTACCAGTTCCGCGTTGTCGCCGAAAACCAGTTCGGCCTGAGCGCTCCTTGTCAGCCAACTGAGCCGATCACGACGAAGGAAGACACGTCTGTGATCAGGAATTATGACGAGGAAGTGGACGAAACCAGAGAGATCACCAAGGAGGAGGCTCTGTTCTACAAGGTAAAGGAGCTGTCATCCAAGTACGTCATCGCTGAGGAGCTTTCTCGCTGCCAGTTTGGAGTGGTCCACCGCTGCACGGAGATCGCCACCAAGAAGACCTTCATGGCCAAGTTCATCAAAGTCAAAGGAACCGACCGGGAGTTGGTTCTCCGAGAAATCGAAGCCCTCAACGTAGCAAGGCACAAGAATGTTATCTATCTACATGAATACTTTGAAAGCATGGAGGAGATCATCCTGATCTTTGAATTCATCTCCGGAGTGGACATCTTTGAGCGCCTCGGCACCAGCAACTTTGAGCTCACAGAGCAGGAGATCGTCCGCTACCTGAGACAAGTCTGCTCCGCCCTCAAGTTCATGCACAGCCACAACTATGGACACTTCGACATCCGCCCAGACAACATTGTCTACACGACAAGGAGAAGCACCAATGTAAAGATTATCGAGATGGGCCAGGCTAGGCTGCTGGTGCCAGGAGAAAACGTCAGAATGCTGTTCTCCACTCCGGAGTACTGTGCCCCTGAGATCCACCGTCACGACCTGGTCACAACCGCCACAGATATGTGGTCCGTGGGTGTCATGGCTTACATTCTGCTAAGTGGCCTTAATCCGTTTGGCGCAGAGTCCATCACAAAGATGATCGAGAACATCTCCAACTGTGAGTACATCTTTGACAGTGAAGCGTTTAGCGACATCAGCCTGGAGGCTATGGACTTTGTGGACAGACTTCTAGTCAAAGACAGGAAGCTCCGTATGACCGCCCATGAGGCTCTGGAGCACCCGTGGCTCAAGATGAAGATCGAGAATGTCAGCACCAAGATCATCAGGACATTGAGACACAGAAGGTACTACCAGACTCTGGCGAAGAGGGTAGATATCATTGTGTCGTCGGCTCGTGTGGCTTACGGCGGTGCCTTCAAGAACCAGAGAGGATTGGCTGTGGGAAAAGTGAAGATTGGAAGTGAATACCATGGCCTCCGCACCGGTCCAGTCATGCATGCCTCAGCTGAGGAAGGCGGCCACGTCAGATTCACTTGTAGCATCACCAACTACGACAAGAGCACTCAGGCGTCATGGTACTTCGGAAACCGCCAGCTCCATGCAAGTGCCAAGTATGAAATCACCTACAGCAATGGTTTTGCGAGCATCTATGTGAAGGACATTGAAGAGAGTGACGATGGTGTGTACAGATGCAAAGTGGTGAGCGACGAGGGAGAGGACAGCGCTTATGGAGAGCTCTTTGTCGAGACGGTGAGGAGCATCCGAGAGCACTACATCAGCCGCTCAATCAAGAAACTGAGGAGGAGAGTCGACAAGACGAAACTCCTGCAGAGACCGCCAGAGTTCACTCTGCCTCTCTACAATCGCTCCGCCTACATCGGTGAAGACGTGCGCTTCGGCGTCACTATCACCGTGCACCCAGAACCTCACGTGACGTGGCTGAAAAACGGAGAGAGGATCAAGGCGGGCGATGATGACCGCAAGTACACGTTCACCAGCGATAAGGGGCTGTACCAGCTAATGATCCACAACCTGGACATGAACGACGATGCAGAGTATACTGTCATGGCCAACAACAAGTTTGGAGAAGATAGCTGCATGGCGCGTCTCACCGTGACACCTCATCCTGTGACAGAGGAAACTATGAGGCCCATGTTCAAACGTCTGCTGGCTAACGTTGATTGTGTCGAGGGACACAGTGTGCGCTTTGAGCTCAGAGTCTCAGGAATTCCAACCCCAACTCTGAAATGGCAGAAGGACGGTCATGCGCTTGAGTTTGGTCCCAAAGTCGTCGTCATAGAGGAGGACATTGACTACTATGTCTTGCACATTAGAGATACTTTGCTCGAGGACTCCGGTGTGTACAGTGTGACTGCAACCAACTGTGCCGGCTCTGTAAGCTGCCAGGCTACCCTGAAGGTGGACCGCCTCACCTACATCAGGAGAGAGTATAAGAGCGAGGAGGAGAAACACAGACACGTACAGAAACAAATTGAAAAGACTCACAAGATGGCTCTGAAGATTGTCGCCACTGAGGAGCTCGTACCTCTCAACCCAACAGCCCAGGAGGCGCTCAAATATGCTTCAGAAATGTACAAGCCCGCCGTGAGCACCAAGAACGTTGAGGGCGAGTTCGACATAACGGTTGAGAAGTCCGAGACAAAGAAGTTGGAGGAGGAGAGGAGGATCTTCATGCCGTATGAGATCCCTGAACCTGTGGTTCACGATGCCAAAGCTCTGGATGAGGACAAGGCTATCAAACTGTTTGTGCCTCTCTCTGACATGAAGTGGTACCGAAAGCTGAAAGACCAGTACGAGGTTTCAGAGAAGATGGAGAGGATCGTGCAGAAGAGGCAGAGACGTATCCGCCTGTCCAGGTGGGAACAGTTCTACGTGATGCCCCTCCCGAGAATCACTGACCAGTACAGGCCAAGATGGCGTATTCCGAAACTCACTCAGGATGATTTGGAGACCGTCAGGCCCGCCCGCCGTTCACCTTCTCCTGAATCCGAGATCTCCTTTAGATCTAGAAGGAGATCTCTGGGAGACATGAGTGACGAGGAGCTGCTGATGCCCGTGGATGACTACCTTTCCATGAGGAAAACTGAGGAAGAGAAAATGATGCTGGAGGATGAGCTGGAACTCGGCTTTTCAGCCTCTCCGACCCGCAGCCCCGTCCGCATTGAGCGCCGTGCTGTGGAACTCAAAGAGAGGCGGCAGGAAGTCAGGCACGAGTCTGTTGAGGTTACGGAGACAAAGAAGAAACGCACCGTTTCCCAGTTCATGAGAAGGAGAAGGTCTCTGTCTCCTACGTACATCGAGCTCATGCGTCCCGTCTCCGACCTGATCAGACCGTCACGTGCCAAGCCCCCGGTGGAGGTGGAGGGAGAGGCAGTGGTGCGGAGGTCCCCCACGCCAGAGAGGACGCGTCCTCGCTCTCCCAGCCCCATCAGGTCCGTGGAGAGGTCATCTCGCTCCTCCTCCAGGTTTGAGCGTTCCGCCCGCTTCGACATCATGTCCCGCTACGAGGCGAGAAAGGCCGCTCTGAAGTCCGAGAGGAAATACCAGGTGGTCAGCCAGACACCCTTCAGTCTGGACCACGCTCCCCGCGTGACAGTCAGGATGCGCTCTCATCGCGTACCGATCGGCCAAGACACCAAATTCACCCTGAACATCCAAACCAAGCCAGAGGCCGAGGTCAAGTGGTTCCACAACGGAACTGCAATCTCCGAAAGCAGCGAAAAGTACATCTTCACCAACATGAGTGGTGTGTTGTCCATCACTATCCTAGAGTGTCAGGAAGAGGACAGCGGCACATACCGCTGCGTGTGCTCCAACGCCAAGGGAGAAGCGTCTGACTACGCCACCCTCGATGTGTCCGGCGGTGGCTACACCACCTTCTCCTCTCGCCGCAGAGATGAAGAAGTCCTGAAAGGATACGTCCCTGAAGTCACTAAGATTGACCACTATCACACCACACACTTCAAAGCTGGCTACTCTTCTCAGACACACTTGGAGGTGGAAGAGAGCAAGTCTAAACTGACAGAGACACGTGAAGTCGTCACACGTGAAAGATACGCTGCCTCCTCTGAGAGATACTCCTCTGCCGAGAGGTACGATTCTTCCATCAAGTACGCCTGTGCTGAATACCTGTCATCTGATTCCTCCTATTCATTGGAGAAGATTTCTCTGACTGGAAAACGCACCACGTCTGAAGCGAAACTGAAGTCATCTTCTGCTGCTACTGCTGTGACCGAGGAAGTTTCTGTCCACAAGGTGAAGCCTTCTCTTCCTGCCAAAATCCTTACCAAGCCCCAGTCTGTGACAGTCGCAGAGGGAGAGAGCGCCAGATTCTCTTGCGACATCGACGGCGAGCCTTCACCCAGCGTAACGTGGATACATGAGAGTACAACCATTGTCTCGTCTCACCACGTCCACGTTACCACCACGCAGTACAAGTCCAGCATGGAGATCTCCTCTGTGACAGCGTCCAACGAGGGCAGCTACATCGTCGTGGTGGAGAACTCAGCAGGCCGACAGGAGGCTCACTTCACTTTGACGATCCGCAGATTAGTTACCAAAGAGGAAGTCAAGGCTGTGAAATCCCCCGAGCCATCTGTAAAGTCACCCACTCCGAGTGTAAAGTCTCCGGAGCCTTCCGTCACATCACCGGCTCCCTCCGTTACGTCCCCTGTCCCCAGCATCAAGTCTCCTGAGCCTTCGATTAAATCGCCAACTCCAAGCGTCAAGTCTCCTGAACCAAGTATAACGTCTCCTGTTCCGAGCGTGAAGTCACCAACGCCGAGCGTGAAGTCTCCTGAACCAAGTATAACGTCTCCTGTTCCGAGCGTGAAGTCGCCAACGCCGAGCGTGAAGTCTCCCCAACCAGAGGGAATTAAAACGCCAAGGAGCGTCAAGTCTCCTGAGCCATCCACACCCTCTCCAGCGCCCAGCTTAAAATCACCAGCTCCAGGCATCAAATCTCCTGAACCCGAGGGAATTAAGTCACCACGCGGACTAAAATCTCCTGAACCCAAACTCAAGTCACCACCGCCACCGATCAAGTCTCCTGAGCCTGAGGGAGTGAAATCACCTCGTGGCATCAAATCTCCAGAACCTGCGGGAATCAAAACACCGAGAGGACTTAAATCTCCAGAACCTGCGGGAATCAAAACACCAAGAGGACTTAAATCTCCAGAGCCTTTAGGCCTCAAATCCCCAAGAGCCTTAAAGTCCCCTGAGCCCGAGGGAATCAAATCACCACCGAGGATGAAGTCTCCTCCTCCCGTCATGTCCCCGAAGAGAGTCGTTTCTCCACCCACCGTCAAATCCCCAATCCCGAAACCTCCCAAAGTCCTGAGTCAGCTGACAGCCGAGGCGAGTGAAGGCTCGGTGCGGATGTCCTGCGTCTGCGAGAGCAGCGTCAAGGAGGTGGTGTGGTACGTCAACGGGAGGAGGCTTTCACAGAGCAGCCGCTTCGAGATGCACTACTCGGAGGGCTCCTGCAGACTTCTGATCTGTGATCTGGCAGACAGCGATCAGGGAGAGTACACCTGTGAGATGACCTCAGAAGGAGGAGTGTCCAAATCCTCTTTCTCCTTCACCGGACAGGCGTTCCAGTCCATACGGATGAAGATCACAGCCTACCATGAGCAGCAACTGGCACTTAAAGGTGAGCACCGGCCTCACGTATCCAAGTAGATTTAGTCCAATTTCATGCTATTTAAAAGAAATTCTGGCTAGGGTTGGCTATCGTTTGGATCAAATCAAATCTGCTTGTCAATTCCGGTTCTAATTTTTTATGTATACCCGGTTCTTGGCATTTTGTAATCTGTTTTAATTTGGAACTGTGTTTCGGTTCCCAACCCTAGTCCTAGTCCTGACACAGCCTTAACTTTGAAGTCATTCTGAAGATTTTACATATTTATTATTTCCATCTCTACCCCTCATCAGGATCAATGGCGATGAGTCAGAAGGAGTCGTCGTCTTTATCCGTGAGCTCATCCATGAGCTCATCCATGATGATGAAGAAAGAAATGCACGTGATGGAGGGGTCGTCCTCCTCCTTCTCTTCCTCTGCCCAGCAGGCAATGATGTCATCCATGATGGAGTCCAGCTCCTTCAGCAGCATGGCAGCCGAGATGAAGTTCGAGACTATGTCCATGTCCAGCATGTCCTCAATGACGTCCGAGACATATGCCATGAGCTCCCAAAGTGAGGGATCCTCTTTCAAAGCAATCGGTAAGATTGGTAATGAAACAGTTGGTCTTTGGAGTTTGTGGCATTTTAAAAGTAGGTCTGCTTTAGTAAGAACGCTGTAACCAGCAGCTGTGAACCGGGATGTAATGTAACCCTACAGGACAAATGTTCAGCGTCAGTCAGCGTCCACTAAAAGTTCTGTTTCTGCCGCTGACAGACTCAGATTATTATTCTAAGTGTCTGACAACATTATGAAAGGATCCCTACAGAGATAGACCTTTTAGTTAAAGAGTAAGATCCTTTTTAGTTTAACATGAAACAGCCCCAAAATCACCATCACCAAACTCCACCAGACTCCATGTAAATAATCAGGACTTTTAGCGTGTATAGAGCCAGCATATCTCCACCAGACTCCATGTAAATAATCAGGACTTTTAGCGTGTATAGAGCCAGCATATCTCCACCAGACTGCATGTAAATAATCAGGACTTTTAGCGTGTATAGAGCCAGCATATCTCCACATGTAAATGGGTGAATTAAGGGTTTATTTCAACCAAACCAGAGTGGTGATTGTTGGAACAGTGGAAAGATGAACCAAGACGGCTTTTGGTAGTTTTATTTAGTTTCTGTCCACTTTGAATGAAGTGTGTTTTACGATGATAAAAGTCCTGATTATTTACATGGAGTTTGGTGATGGTGATTTCGGTTGTTAAACTAAAAGGATCTTACTCTTTAACTAAAAGGTCTATCTCTTTAGGTATCCTTTCATCATGTTGTCAGACACTTAGAATAATAATCTGAGCCTGTCAGGGTCATAAACTGTTTTTAGTGGACATTTGCCCATTAAAATTACGTTTCAGCTTGTTTCGCGAACTGCCAACTGCAATGGTCTTGATTATTACTGGACCAACTTCAAAAGATTGTTGTTCCACTTGTCACTAAGACACAAAACACATGGGGAAATAGGGTCCAGGTTGGAAAAACTGTTACCTGAATAATAAAGTTACCCTTTATTATTCAGACTCAACAGAAAGGCACTTATTTTAAAATGAATAGCTACAAATCACAAACTTCTTGCATCCCTGTAAGTGAATTTAGCAACACTACACTGTTCTTGGTACCTGATTTAGAAAATCTAAATTTTCTTCAGCATTCTGTACTATCTGTTGCCAAATGTTGCAACCACTAATATTTTATTTAAAACATTTATTGTGTCTTCCAGGTTGTGCTCCGCGGATCGAGGCTCTGCCGGAGGACATCAGCATCGAGCCGGGCAAAGTCCTGACGGTCACCTGCGCCTTCTCCGGCGACGCAAAACACATTGAGTGGTCCCGCAGTGGCAGAGCCATCGAGGTGACTGCCGGCGGACGCTTCCACATCGACACCACGGAGGACCTGACCACGCTCATCATCACCGGCGTGAAGGAGGAAGACGCCGGAACCTACACCCTGAAGCTGTCCAACGAGCTCGGCTCGGACACAGCGACTGTTCACATTAGCATTCGATCAGTGTAAAAAAAACAAATCTAATCGTTCGATCTTCCCCTTTTCCCTACTTCCATGCCTTTTTATTTATTAACTAAGCAAAAATAATCTACTTCATAAAGATCTGGATTTCTGTTCTTGTAAATATGAACTATTTTTGTACCAATCTTGACATTAATTTATGCCAAACTAGACTAAAGTCTAAAGTTGTTATAAAATGTGCCATATTGGATAACTATGACTTAGGATTTTTGATCCATTTTTCTGTGACATGTACATAATGTATATAGCCGAATTTAACGGTTATGGGAAATGTATGCATTGTTATTTATGACAATAATATTAACTGAAACAAAGTGAAACTAAATGTGGTTTAACAGGAGAAAGTTTCACTCGGAACGAATACCTTGTTAAGCCAAGAAACTAAACAATGTGCCTCAACAATACGTTGAAGTCTTAAGATTGCCTCAACAGGTAGAGAGGCTCCCTGTTGAAGTTAACTCAATCCGAGACAGAACTATGAATGCACTGCGGTGCTGTTGCATTGGAACAAAAGCACGAGATCCTGAGTGCTGTTTGCATCTACCCTCATGTAAGCAGGACAACTGGACCTCGCGCTCTTGACTGATTATGTCATACCGCCATTTCGATGACATGCTCACAGTGCGAGCGGCCTGCACTCCCTGAGCACAAGCGTTTTTTTTTTTTGTTTTGTGCTCCGCTTCTGGCAGCTGACCACTCCCACGGCTTTTCGGTCGTACCATCGAACCTGGCAAATCACGAAAAAAACGAAACGAACCAAAGAGTCTGTGCGCTGTGCTTGGTTGCAGAGGCGGAGCTGTCTCTCGGAGGTCTGCAGTGTGTTTGTGTGTTAGATTTTAGGAGTTCAGTCAAGCCGGGCGGCACCAAGTAGATATACGGCAGCCGAAAACCAACCGGCGCTGCGTTGAACGAGGACGGAGAGAAACGTGGTCTTGCGTGTCGCCCGGCACTTTGGTTTCATTGAAGTTAGAGTTGTAGCGTTGACTATTTTCGCAGCCTCCTTGAGTTTTTCTCCAATTATTGATTTAATAAAGCATGATTATCAGCACTACAGGATGTCTCTGCTGTGGGTTTTTTGTGTTTGTTTCTTTTTGTGCTTCTATTTTAATTTGAAAATCACAAAACATTGAAAGGATAATTTGGATTTTATTAATGATGAAGTTGATATTTAGGGTTGTCAGTTTTATTATCCCATTGAGCTCAATTTTTCCCTCCTAAGTCAAAAAAAGTCATAGTATAGTATGTTGAAAAAAGACCCAAAAAGTCATAGTATACTATGTCGAAAATAAGTCATAATATAATGTGTTGAAAAAAGTCATAGTATAGTATGTTCAAAAAAGGCCAAAAAAGTCCAAAAAAATCATAGTATATGTCGAAAAAAGGTCTTACGATAGTATCTTGAAAATAAGTCATAGTATATTATGTTGAAAAAAGTCCAAAAAAGTCGTAGTATAGTATGTCGAAAAAAGTCCAAAAAAGTCGTAGTATATGTCGAAAAAAGTCCAAAAAAGTCGTAGTATAATATGTCGAAAAAAGTCCAAAAAAAGTCATAGTATAGTATGTCAAAAAAAGGTCTTACAATAGTATCTCGAAAAAAGTAAAAAAAAAGTCGTAGTATAGTATGTCAAAAACAGGTCTTACGATAGTATGTTGAAAAACGTCCAAAAAAGTCATGAAATAATATGTTGAAAAAAGTCCAAAAAAAGTCATAGTATAGATAGCATAATGGAAAAAGTAAAAAGAGGTCATAGTATAGTATGTCGAAAAAGGTCTTACGATAGTATCTTGAAAAAAGTCCAAAAAAGTTATAGACTAATATGTTGAAAAAAGTCCAAAAACGTTATAGACAAATATGTTGAAAAAAGTCGTAGTATAGTATGTCGAAAAAAGGTCTTACGATAGTATCTTGAAAAAAGTCGTAGTATAGTATGTCGAAAAAAGGTCTTACGATAGTATCTTGAAAAAAGTCGTAGTATAATATGTCGAAAAAAGTCCAAAAAAGTCCAAAAAAGTCCAAAAAAAGTCATAGTATAGTATGTCAGAAAAAGTCCTTAAAAAAGTCGTAGTATAGTATGTCGAAAAAAGGTCTTACGATAGTATCTTGAAAAAAGTCCAAAAAAGTCAGACTAATATGTTGAAAAAAGTCCAAAAAAGTCGTAGTATACTATGTCGAAAAAAGTCCAAAAAAAAGTCGTAGTATAGTATGTCGAAAAAAGGTCTTACGATAGTATCTTGGAAAAAGTCCAAAAAAGTCATAGACTAATATGTCGAAAAAAGTCCAAAAAAAGTCCAAAAAAAGTCAAAAAAAGTCCAAAAAAAGTCATAGTATAGTATGTCGGAAAAAGTCCAAAAAAGTCCAAAAAAGTCCCAAAAAAGTCCAAAAAAGTCCAAAAAAAGTCATAGTATAATATGGCGAAAAAAGTCCCAAAAAAGTCCAAAAAAGTCCCAAAAAAGTCCAAAAAAGTCCAAAAAAAGTCATAGTATAGTATGTCGAAAAAAGGTCTTACGATAGTATCTTGGAAAAAGTCCAAAAAAGTCATAGACTAATATGTTGAAAAAAGTCCAAAAAAGTCATAGTATAGTATGTCGAAAAAAGGTCTTACGATAGTATCTTGAAAAAAGTCGTAGTATAGTATGTCGAAAAAAGGTCTTACGATAGTATCTTGAAAAAAGTCGTAGTATAATATGTCGAAAAAAGTCCAATAAAAGTCCAAAAAAGTCCAAAAAAAGTCATAGTATAGTATATCGAAAAAAGTCCAAAAAAGTCCAAAAAAAGTCCAAAAAAGTCCCAAAAAAGTCATAGTATAGTATGTCAGAAAAAGTCCTTAAAAAAGTCATAGTATAGTATGTCGAAAAAAGGTCTTACGATAGTATCTTGAAAAAAGTCCAAAAAAGTCATAGACTAATATGTTGAAAAAAGTCCAAAAAAGTCGTAGTATAGTATGTCGAAAAAAGTCCAAAAAAAAGTCGTAGTATAGTAGGTCGACAAAAGTCCAAAAAAGTCGTAGTATAATATGTCGAAAAAAGTCCAAAAAAAGTCCAAAAAAGTCCCAAAAAGTCCAAAATAGTCCAAAAAAAGTCATAGTATAATATGTCAAAAAAAGTCCAAAAAAGTCGTAGTATAGTATGTCGAAAAAAGTCCAAAAAAAAGTCGTAGTATAATATGTCGAAAAAAGTCCAAAAAAAGTCCAAAAAAGTCCCAAAAAAGTCCAAAATAGTCCAAAAAAAGTCATAGTATAATATGGCGAAAAAAGTCCCAAAAAAGTCCAAAAAAGTCCCAAAAAAGTCCAAAAAAGTCCAAAAAAAGTCATAGTATAGTATGTCGGAAAAAGGTCTTACGATAGTATCTTGAAAAAAGTCGTAGTATAATATGTCGAAAAAAGTCCAAAAAAGTCATAGCATAGTATGTCGAAAGAAGTCCAAAAAAAAGTCGTAGTATAGTATGTCGACAAAAGTACAAAAAAGTCGTAGTATAATATATCGAAAAAAGTCCAAAAAAAGTCCAAAAAAGTCCGAAAAAAATCCAAAAAAGTCCAAAAAAAGTCATAGTATAGTATGTCGAAAGAAGTCCAAAAAAAAGTTGTAGTATAGTATGTCGACAAAAGTCCAAAAAAGTCGTAGTATAATATGTCGAAAAAAGTCCAAAAAAGTCCAAAAAAAGTCATAGTATAATATGGCGAAAAAAGTCCAAAAAAGTCATAGAGTAATATGTTGAAAAAAGTCCAAAAAAGTCGTAGTATAGTATGTCGAAAAAAGTAAAAAAAAAGTCGTAGTATAGTATGTCGAAAAAAGTCAAAAAAAGTCCAAAAAAGTCCCAAAAAAGTCCAAAAAAGTCCAAAAAAAGTCATAGTATTGTATGTCCAAAAAAGTCCAAAAAAGTCATAGACAAATATGTTGAAAAAGTCGTAGTATAATATGTCGAAAAAAGGTCTTACGATAGTATCTTGAAAAAAGTCCAAAAAAGTCATAGACTAATATGTTGAAAAAAGTCCAAAAAAGTCGTAGTATAGTATGTCGAAAAAAGTCCAAAAAAAAGTCGTAGTATAGTAGGTCGACAAAAGTCCAAAAAAGTCGTAGTATAATATGTCGAAAAAAGTCCAAAAAAAGTCCAAAAAAGTCCCAAAAAGTCCAAAATAGTCCAAAAAAAGTCATAGTATAATATGTCAAAAAAAGTCCAAAAAAGTCGTAGTATAGTATGTCGAAAAAAGTCCAAAAAAAAGTCGTAGTATAATATGTCGAAAAAAGTCCAAAAAAAGTCCAAAAAAGTCCCAAAAAAGTCCAAAATAGTCCAAAAAAAGTCATAGTATAATATGGCGAAAAAAGTCCCAAAAAAGTCCAAAAAAGTCCCAAAAAAGTCCAAAAAAGTCCAAAAAAAGTCATAGTATAGTATGTCGGAAAAAGGTCTTACGATAGTATCTTGAAAAAAGTCGTAGTATAATATGTCGAAAAAAGTCCAAAAAAGTCATAGCATAGTATGTCGAAAGAAGTCCAAAAAAAAGTCGTAGTATAGTATGTCGACAAAAGTACAAAAAAGTCGTAGTATAATATATCGAAAAAAGTCCAAAAAAAGTCCAAAAAAGTCCGAAAAAAATCCAAAAAAGTCCAAAAAAAGTCATAGTATAGTATGTCGAAAGAAGTCCAAAAAAAGTTGTAGTATAGTATGTCGACAAAAGTCCAAAAAAGTCGTAGTATAATATGTCGAAAAAAGTCCAAAAAAGTCCAAAAAAAGTCATAGTATAATATGGCGAAAAAAGTCCAAAAAAGTCATAGAGTAATATGTTGAAAAAAGTCCAAAAAAGTCGTAGTATAGTATGTCGAAAAAAGTAAAAAAAAAGTCGTAGTATAGTATGTCGAAAAAAGTCAAAAAAAGTCCAAAAAAGTCCCAAAAAAGTCCAAAAAAGTCCAAAAAAAGTCATAGTATTGTATGTCCAAAAAAGTCCAAAAAAGTCATAGACAAATATGTTGAAAAAGTCGTAGTATAATATGTCGAAAAAAGTCAAAAAAAAGTCATAGTATAGAATGTCGAAAAAAGGTCTTACGATAGTATCTTGAAAAAAGTCGTAGTATAGTATGTCGAAAAAAGGTCTTACGATAGTATCTTGAAAAAAGTCGTAGTATAATATGTCGAAAAAAGTCCAAAAAAAGTCCAAAAAAGTCCAAAAAAAGTCATAGTATAGTATGTCGAAAAAAGGTCTTGCGATAGTATCTTGAAAAAAGTCCAAAAAAGTCATAGACTAATATGTTGAAAAAAGTCCAAAAAAGTCGTAGTATAATATGTCGAAAAAAGTCCAAAAAAAGTCGTAGTATAGTATGTCGACAAAAGTCCAAAAAAGTCGTAGTATAATATGTCGAAAAAAGTCCAAAAAAGTCGTAGTATATGTCGAAAAAAGTCCAAAAAAGTCGTAGTATAATATGTCGAAAAAAGTCCAAAAAAAGTCATAGTATAGTATGTCAAAAAAAGGTCTTACAATAGTATGTTGAAAAAAGTCCAAAAAAATCATGAAATATGTTGAAAAAAGTCCAAAAAAAGTCATAGTATAGATAGCATAATGGAAAAAGTAAAAAGAGGTCATAGTATAGTATGTCGAAAAAGGTCTTACGATAGTATCTTCAAAAAAGTCTTAGTATAATATGTCGAAAAAAGTCCAAAAAAAGTCATAGTATAGTATGTCGAAAAAAGGTCTTACGATAGAATCTTGAAAAAAGTCCAAAAAAGTTATAGACTAATATGTTGAAAAAAGTCCAAAAACGTTATAGACAAATATGTTGAAAAAAGTCATAGTATAGTATGTCGAAAAAAGGTCTTACGATAGTATCTTGAAAAAAGTCGTAGTGTAGTATGTCAAAAAAAGTTTAAAAAAAAGTCATAGTATAGTATGTCGAAAAAAGGTCTTACGATAGTATCTTGAAAAAAGTCGTAGTATAGTATGTCGAAAAAAGGTCTTACGATAGTATCTTGAAAAAAGTCGTAGTATAATATGTCGAAAAAAGTCCAAAAAAAGTCCAAAAAAGTCCAAAAAAAGTCATAGTATAGTATGTCAGAAAAAGTCCTTAAAAAAGTCGTAGTATAGTATGTCGAAAAAAGGTCTTACGATAGTATCTTGAAAAAAGTCCAAAAAAGTCAGACTAATATGTTGAAAAAAGTCCCAAAAAGTCGTAGTATACTATGTCGAAAAAAGTCAAAAAAAAAAGTCGTAGTATAGTATGTCGAAAAAAGTCCAAAAAAGTCCAAAAAAGTCCCAAAAAAGTCCAAAAAAGTCCAAAAAAAGTCGTAGTATAGTATGTCGAAAAAAGTCCAAAAAAGTCCCAAAAAAGTCCAAAAAAGTCCAAAAAAAGTCATAGTATAATATGGCGAAAAAAGTCCAAAAAAAGTCATAGTATAGTATGTCGAAAAAAGGTCTTAGGATAGTATCTTGAAAAAAGTCGTAGTATAGTATGTCGAAAAAAGGTCTTACGATAGTATCTTGAAAAAAGTCGTAGTATAATATGTCGAAAAAAGTCCAAAAAAAGTCCAAAAAAGTCCAAAAAAATTCATAGTATAGTATGTCGAAAAAAGTCCAAAAAAGTCCAAAAAAAGTCATAGTATAATATGGCGAAAAAAGTCCAAAAAAAGTCCAAAAAAGTCCAAAAAAAGTCCAAAAAAGTCCCAAAAAAGTCCAAAAAAGTCGTAGTATAATATGTCGAAAAAAGTCCAAAAAAAAGTCATAGTATAGTATGTCGAAAAAAGGTCTTAGGATAGTATCTTGAAAAAAGTCGTAGTATAGTATGTCGAAAAAAGGTCTTGCGATAGTATCTTGAAAAAAGTCCAAAAAAGTCATAGACTAATATGTTGAAAAAAGTCCAAAAAAGTCGTAGTATAATACGTCGAAAAAAGTCAAAAAACAGTCGTAGTATAGTATGTCGACAAAAGTCCAAAAAAGTCGTAGTATAATATGTCGAAAAAAGTCCAAAAAAAGTCCAAAAAAGTCCCAAAATAGTTCAAAAAAGTCCAAAAAAAGTCATAGTATAATATGGCGAAAAAAGTCCAAAAAAAGTCCAAAAAAAGTCCCAAAAAAGTCCAAAAAAGTCCAAAAAAAAGTCGTGGTATAATATGTCGAAAAAAGTCCAAAAAAGTCGTAGTATAGTATGTCGAAAAAAGTCAAAAAAAAAGTCGTAGTATAGTATGTCGAAAAAAGTCCAAAAAAGTGGTAGTATAATATGTCGAAAAAAGTCAAAAAAAGTCCAAAAAAATCTTGAAAAAAGTCGTAGTATAATATGTCGAAAAAAGTCCAAAAAAGTCATAGTATAGTATGTCGAAAAAAGTCCAAAAAAAAGTCGTAGTATAGTATGTCGACAAAAGTCCAAAAAAGTCGTAGTATAATATGTCGAAAAAAGTCCAAAAAAGTCCAAAAAAATCTTGAAAAAAGTCGTAGTATAATATGTCGAAAAAAGTCCAAAAAAGTCATAGTATAGTATGTCGAAAAAAAGTCAAAAAAAAAGTCGTAGTATAGTATTTCGACAAAAGTCAAAAAAAGTCGTAGTATAATATATCGAAAAAAGTCCAAAAAAAGTCCAAAAAAGTCCGAAAAAAATCCAAAAAAGTCCAAAAAAAGTCATAGTATAGAATGTCTACAAAAGTCGTAGTATAATATGTCGAAAAAAGTCCAAAAAAGTCCGAAAAAAATCCCAAAAAGTCCAAAAAAAGTCATAGTATAGTATGTCGACAAAAGTCCAAAAAAGTCGTAGTATAATATGTCGAAAAAAGTCCAAAAAATTCCCCAAAAAGTCCAAAAAAGTCCAAAAAAAGTCATAGTATAGTATGGCGAAAAAAGTCCAAAAAAGTCATAGAGTAATATGTTGAAAAAAGTCCAAAAAAGTCGTAGTATAGTATGTCGAAAAAAGTAAAAAAAAAAGTCGTAGTATAGTATGTCCAAAAAAGTCCAAAAAAGTCGTAGTATATGTCGAAAAAAATAAAAAAAAAGTCCAAAAAAGTCCAAAAAAAGTCATAGTATAGTATGTCGAAAAAAGTCCAAAAAAGTCCCAAAAAGTCCCAAAAAAGTCCAAAAAAGTCATAGACAAATATGTTGAAAAAGTCCAAAAAAGTCGTAGTATAGAATGTCGAAAAAAGGTCTTACGATAGTATCTTGAAAAAAGTCGTAGTATAATATGTCGAAAAAAGTCCAAAAAAAGTCCAAAAAAGTCCAAAAAAGTCGTAGTATAGTATGTCGAAAAAAGGTCTTGCGATAGTATCTTGAAAAAAGTCCAAAAAAGTCATAGACTAATATGTTGAAAAAAGTCCAAAAAAGTCGTAGTATAATATGTTGAAAAAAGTCAAAAAAAAGTCGTAGTATAGTATGTCGACAAAAGTCCAAAAAAGTCGTAGTATAATATGTTGAAAAAAGTCCAAAAAAAGTCCAAAAAAGTCCCAAAAAAGTCCAAAAAAGTCCAAAAAAAGTCATAGTAAAGTATGTCGAAAAAAGTCCAAAAAAGTCCCAAAAAAGTCCAAAAAAGTCCAAAAAAAGTCATAGTATAATATGGCGAAAAAAGTCCAAAAAAAGTCCAAAAAAGTCCAAAAAAAGTCGTGGTATAGTATGTCGAAAACAGTCCAAAAAAAGTCGTAGTATAGTATGTCGAAAAAAGGTCTTATGATAGTATCTTGAAAAAAGTCGTAGTATAGTATGTCGAAAAAAGTCCAAAAAAGTCATAGTATAGTATGTCGAAAAAAGTCAAAAAAAAAGTTGTAGTATAGTATGTCGACAAAAGTCCAAAAAAGTCGTAGTATAATATGTCAAAAAAAGTAAAAAAAAAAAGTCGTAGTATAGTATGTCCAAAAAAGTCCAAAAAAGTCGTAGTATAATATGTCGAAAAAAATTAAAAAAAAGTCCAAAAAAGTCCAAAAAAAGTCATAGTATAGTATGTCGAAAAAAGTCCAAAAAAGTCCCAAAAAGTCCCAAAAAAGTCCAAAAAAGTCATAGACAAATATGTTGAAAAAGTCCAAAAAAGTCGTAGTATAGAATGTCGAAAAAAGGTCTTACGATAGTATCTTGAAAAAAGTCGTAGTATAATATGTCGAAAAAAGTCCAAAAAAGTCCCAAAAAAGTCCAAAAAAGTCATAGACAAATATGTTGAAAAAGTCCAAAAAAGTCGTAGTATAGAATGTCGAAAAAGGTCTTACGATAGTATCTTGAAAAAAGTCGTAGTATAATATGTCCAAAAAAGTCCCAAAAAGTCCCAAAAAAGTCCAAAAAAGTCATAGACAAATATGTTGAAAAAGTCCAAAAAAGTCGTAGTATAGAATGTCGAAAAAAGGTCTTACGATAGTATCTTGAAAAAAGTCGTAGTATAATATGTCGAAAAAAGTCCAAAAAAAGTCCAAAAAAGTCCAAAAAAGTCGTAGTATAGTATGTCGAAAAAAGGTCTTGCGATAGTATCTTGAAAAAAGTCCAAAAAAGTCATAGACTAATATGTTGAAAAAAGTCCAAAAAAGTCGTAGTATAATATGTTGAAAAAAGTCAAAAAAAAGTCGTAGTATAGTATGTCGACAAAAGTCCAAAAAAGTCGTAGTATAATATGTTGAAAAAAGTCCAAAAAAAGTCCAAAAAAGTCCCAAAAAAGTCCAAAAAAGTCCAAAAAAAGTCATAGTAAAGTATGTCGAAAAAAGTCCAAAAAAGTCCCAAAAAAGTCCAAAAAAGTCCAAAAAAAGTCATAGTATAATATGGCGAAAAAAGTCCAAAAAAAGTCCAAAAAAGTCCAAAAAAAGTCGTGGTATAGTATGTCGAAAACAGTCCAAAAAAAGTCGTAGTATAGTATGTCGAAAAAAGGTCTTATGATAGTATCTTGAAAAAAGTCGTAGTATAGTATGTCGAAAAAAGTCCAAAAAAGTCATAGTATAGTATGTCGAAAAAAGTCAAAAAAAAAGTTGTAGTATAGTATGTCGACAAAAGTCCAAAAAAGTCGTAGTATAATATGTCAAAAAAAGTAAAAAAAAAAAAGTCGTAGTATAGTATGTCCAAAAAAGTCCAAAAAAGTCGTAGTATAATATGTCGAAAAAAATAAAAAAAAAGTCCAAAAAAGTCCAAAAAAAGTCACAGTATAGTATGTCGAAAAAAGTCCAAAAAAGTCCCAAAAAGTCCCAAAAAAGTCCAAAAAAGTCATAGACAAATATGTTGAAAAAGTCCAAAAAAGTCGTAGTATAGAATGTCGAAAAAAGGTCTTACGATAGTATCTTGAAAAAAGTCGTAGTATAATATGTCGAAAAAAGTCCAAAAAAAGTCCAAAAAAGTCCAAAAAAAGTCATAGTATAGTATGTCGAAAAAAGGTCTTACGATAGTATCTTGAAAAAAGTCCAAAAAAGTCATAGACTAATATGTTGAAAAAAGTCCAAAAAAGTCGTAGTATAATATGTTGAAAAAAGTCAAAAAAAAAGTCGTAGTATAGTATGTCGACAAAAGTCCAAAAAAGTCGTAGTATAATATGTTGAAAAAAGTCCAAAAAAGTCCCAAAAAAGTCCAAAAAAGTCCAAAAAAAGTCATAGTATAATATGGCGAAAAAAGTCCAAAAAAAGTCCAAAAAAGTCCAAAAAAAGTCGTGGTATAGTATGTCGAAAACAGTCCAAAAAAAGTCGTAGTATAGTATGTCGAAAAAAGGTCTTATGATAGTATCTTGAAAAAAGTCGTAGTATAGTATGTCGAAAAAAGTCCAAAAAAGTCATAGTATAGTATGTCGAAAAAAGTCCAAAAAAGTCCCAAAAAAGTCCAAAAAAGTCCAAAAAAAGTCATAGTATAATATGGCGAAAAAAGTCCAAAAAAAGTCCAAAAAAGTCCAAAAAAAGTCGTGGTATAGTATGTCGAAAACAGTCCAAAAAAAGTCGTAGTATAGTATGTCGAAAAAAGGTCTTATGATAGTATCTTGAAAAAAGTCGTAGTATAATATGTCGAAAAAAGTCCAAAAAAGTCATAGTATAGTATGTCGAAAAAAAGTCAAAAAAAAAGTCGTAGTATAGTATTTCGACAAAAGTCAAAAAAAGTCGTAGTATAATATATCGAAAAAAGTCCAAAAAAAGTCCAAAAAAGTCCGAAAAAAATCCAAAAAAGTCCAAAAAAAGTCATAGTATAGTATGTCGAAAGAAGTCCAAAAAAAAGTTGTAGTATAGTATGTCGACAAAAGTCCAAAAAAGTCGTAGTATAATATGTCGAAAAAAGTCCAAAAAAGTCCAAAAAAAGTCATAGTATAATATGGCGAAAAAAGTCCAAAAAAAGTCCAAAAAAGTCCAAAAAAAGTCCAAAAAAGTCCCAAAAAAGTCCAAAAAAGTCGTAGTATAATATGTCGAAAAAAGTCCAAAAAAAAGTCATAGTATAGTATGTCGAAAAAAGGTCTTAGGATAGTATCTTGAAAAAAGTCGTAGTATAGTATGTCGAAAAAAGGTCTTGCGATAGTATCTTGAAAAAAGTCCAAAAAAGTCATAGACTAATATGTTGAAAAAAGTCCAAAAAAGTCGTAGTATAATACGTCGAAAAAAGTCAAAAAACAGTCGTAGTATAGTATGTCGACAAAAGTCCAAAAAAGTCGTAGTATAATATGTCGAAAAAAGTCCAAAAAAAGTCCAAAAAAGTCCCAAAATAGTCCAAAAAAGTCCAAAAAAAGTCATAGTATAATATGGCGAAAAAAGTCCAAAAAAAGTCCAAAAAAAGTCCCAAAAAAGTCCAAAAAAGTCCAAAAAAAAGTCGTGGTATAATATGTCGAAAAAAGTCCAAAAAAGTCGTAGTATAGTATGTCGAAAAAAGTCAAAAAAAAAGTCGTAGTATAGTATGTCGAAAAAAGTCCAAAAAAGTGGTAGTATAATATGTCGAAAAAAGTCAAAAAAAGTCCAAAAAAATCTTGAAAAAAGTCGTAGTATAATATGTCGAAAAAAGTCCAAAAAAGTCATAGTATAGTATGTCGAAAAAAGTCCAAAAAAAAGTCGTAGTATAGTATGTCGACAAAAGTCCAAAAAAGTCGTAGTATAATATGTCGAAAAAAGTCCAAAAAAGTCCAAAAAAATCTTGAAAAAAGTCGTAGTATAATATGTCGAAAAAAGTCCAAAAAAGTCATAGTATAGTATGTCGAAAAAAAGTCAAAAAAAAAGTCGTAGTATAGTATTTCGACAAAAGTCAAAAAAAGTCGTAGTATAATATATCGAAAAAAGTCCAAAAAAAGTCCAAAAAAGTCCGAAAAAAATCCAAAAAAGTCCAAAAAAAGTCATAGTATAGAATGTCTACAAAAGTCGTAGTATAATATGTCGAAAAAAGTCCAAAAAAGTCCGAAAAAAATCCCAAAAAGTCCAAAAAAAGTCATAGTATAGTATGTCGACAAAAGTCCAAAAAAGTCGTAGTATAATATGTCGAAAAAAGTCCAAAAAATTCCCCAAAAAGTCCAAAAAAGTCCAAAAAAAGTCATAGTATAGTATGGCGAAAAAAGTCCAAAAAAGTAATAGAGTAATATGTTGAAAAAAGTCCAAAAAAGTCGTAGTATAGTATGTCGAAAAAAGTAAAAAAAAAAGTCGTAGTATAGTATGTCCAAAAAAGTCCAAAAAAGTCGTAGTATAGTATGTCGAAAAAAGTCCAAAAAAGTCCCAAAAAGTCCCAAAAAAGTCCAAAAAAGTCATAGACAAATATGTTGAAAAAGTCCAAAAAAGTCGTAGTATAGAATGTCGAAAAAAGGTCTTACGATAGTATCTTGAAAAAAGTCGTAGTATAATATGTCGAAAAAAGTCCAAAAAAAGTCCAAAAAAGTCCAAAAAAGTCGTAGTATAGTATGTCGAAAAAAGGTCTTGCGATAGTATCTTGAAAAAAGTCCAAAAAAGTCATAGACTAATATGTTGAAAAAAGTCCAAAAAAGTCGTAGTATAATATGTTGAAAAAAGTCAAAAAAAAGTCGTAGTATAGTATGTCGACAAAAGTCCAAAAAAGTCGTAGTATAATATGTTGAAAAAAGTCCAAAAAAAGTCCAAAAAAGTCCCAAAAAAGTCCAAAAAAGTCCAAAAAAAGTCATAGTAAAGTATGTCGAAAAAAGTCCAAAAAAGTCCCAAAAAAGTCCAAAAAAGTCCAAAAAAAGTCATAGTATAATATTGCGAAAAAAGTCCAAAAAAAGTCCAAAAAAGTCCAAAAAAAGTCGTGGTATAGTATGTCGAAAACAGTCCAAAAAAAGTCGTAGTATAGTATGTCGAAAAAAGGTCTTATGATAGTATCTTGAAAAAAGTCGTAGTATAGTATGTCGAAAAAAGTCCAAAAAAGTCATAGTATAGTATGTCGAAAAAAGTCAAAAAAAAAGTTGTAGTATAGTATGTCGACAAAAGTCCAAAAAAGTCGTAGTATAATATGTCAAAAAAAGTAAAAAAAAAAAGTCGTAGTATAGTATGTCCAAAAAAGTCCAAAAAAGTCGTAGTATAATATGTCGAAAAAAATAAAAAAAAAGTCCAAAAAAGTCCAAAAAAAGTCATAGTATAGTATGTCGAAAAAAGTCCAAAAAAGTCCCAAAAAGTCCCAAAAAAGTCCAAAAAAGTCATAGACAAATATGTTGAAAAAGTCCAAAAAAGTCGTAGTATAGAATGTCGAAAAAAGGTCTTACGATAGTATCTTGAAAAAAGTCGTAGTATAATATGTCGAAAAAAGTCCAAAAAAAGTCCAAAAAAGTCCAAAAAAAGTCATAGTATAGTATGTCGAAAAAAGGTCTTACGATAGTATCTTGAAAAAAGTCCAAAAAAGTCATAGACTAATATGTTGAAAAAAGTCCAAAAAAGTCGTAGTATAATATGTTGAAAAAAGTCAAAAAAAAAGTCGTAGTATAGTATGTCGACAAAAGTCCAAAAAAGTCGTAGTATAATATGTTGAAAAAAGTCCAAAAAAGTCCCAAAAAAGTCCAAAAAAGTCCAAAAAAAGTCATAGTATAATATGGCGAAAAAAGTCCAAAAAAAGTCCAAAAAAGTCCAAAAAAAGTCGTGGTATAGTATGTCGAAAACAGTCCAAAAAAAGTCGTAGTATAGTATGTCGAAAAAAGGTCTTATGATAGTATCTTGAAAAAAGTCGTAGTATAGTATGTCGAAAAAAGTCCAAAAAAGTCATAGTATAGTATGTCGAAAAAAGTCCAAAAAAGTCCCAAAAAAGTCCAAAAAAGTCCAAAAAAAGTCATAGTATAATATGGCGAAAAAAGTCCAAAAAAAGTCCAAAAATGTCCAAAAAAAGTCGTGGTATAGTATGTCGAAAACAGTCCAAAAAAAGTCGTAGTATAGTATGTCGAAAAAAGGTCTTATGATAGTATCTTGAAAAAAGTCATAGTATAATATGTCGAAAAAAGTCCAAAAAAGTCATAGTATAGTATGTCGAAAAAAAGTCAAAAAAAAAGTCGTAGTATAGTATTTCGACAAAAGTCAAAAAAAGTCGTAGTATAATATATCGAAAAAAGTCCAAAAAAAGTCCAAAAAAGTCCGAAAAAAATCCAAAAAAGTCCAAAAAAAGTCATAGTATAGTATGTCGACAAAAGTCGTAGTATAATATGTCGAAAAAAGTCCAAAAAATTCCCCAAAAAGTCCAAAAAAGTCCAAAAAAAGTCATAGTATAGTATGGCGAAAAAAGTCCAAAAAAGTCATAGAGTAATATGTTGAAAAAAGTCCAAAAAAGTCGTAGTATAGTATGTCGAAAAAAGTAAAAAAAAAAGTCGTAGTATAGTATGTCCAAAAAAGTCCAAAAAAGTCGTAGTATATGTCGAAAAAAATAAAAAAAAAAAGTCCAAAAAAGTCCAAAAAAAGTCATAGTATAGTATGTCGAAAAAAGTCCAAAAAAGTCCCAAAAAGTCCCAAAAAAGTCCAAAAAAGTCATAGACAAATATGTTGAAAAAGTCCAAAAAAGTCGTAGTATAGAATGTCGAAAAAAGGTCTTACGATAGTATCTTGAAAAAAGTCGTAGTATAATATGTCGAAAAAAGTCCAAAAAAAGTCCAAAAAAGTCCAAAAAAGTCGTAGTATAGTATGTCGAAAAAAGGTCTTGCGATAGTATCTTGAAAAAAGTCCAAAAAAGTCATAGACTAATATGTTGAAAAAAGTCCAAAAAAGTCGTAGTATAATATGTTGAAAAAAGTCAAAAAAAAGTCATAGTATAGTATGTCGACAAAAGTCCAAAAAAGTCGTAGTATAATATGTTGAAAAAAGTCCAAAAAAAGTCCAAAAAAGTCCCAAAAAAGTCCAAAAAAGTCCAAAAAAAGTCATAGTATAGTATGTCGAAAAAAGTCCAAAAAAGTCCCAAAAAAGTCCAAAAAAGTCCAAAAAAAGTCATAGTATAATATGGCGAAAAAAGTCCAAAAAAAGTCCAAAAAAGTCCAAAAAAAGTCGTGGTATAGTATGTCGAAAACAGTCCAAAAAAAGTCGTAGTATAGTATGTCGAAAAAAGGTCTTATGATAGTATCTTGAAAAAAGTCGTAGTATAGTATGTCGAAAAAAGTCCAAAAAAGTCATAGTATAGTATGTCGAAAAAAGTCAAAAAAAAAGTTGTAGTATAGTATGTCGACAAAAGTCCAAAAAAGTCGTAGTATAATATGTCAAAAAAAGTAAAAAAAAAAGTCGTAGTATAGTATGTCCAAAAAAGTCCAAAAAAGTCGTAGTATAATATGTCGAAAAAAATTGAAAAAAAGTCCAAAAAAGTCCAAAAAAAGTCATAGTATAGTATGTCGAAAAAAGTCCAAAAAAGTCCCAAAAAGTCCTAAAAAAGTCCAAAAAAGTCATAGACAAATATGTTGAAAAAGTCCAAAAAAGTCGTAGTATAGAATGTCGAAAAAAGGTCTTACGATAGTATCTTGAAAAAAGTCGTAGTATAATATGTCGAAAAAAGTCCAAAAAAAGTCCAAAAAAGTCCAAAAAAAGTCATAGTATAGTATGTCGAAAAAAGGTCTTACGATAGTATCTTGAAAAAAGTCCAAAAAAGTCATAGACTAATATGTTGAAAAAAGTCCAAAAAAGTCGTAGTATAATATGTTGAAAAAAGTCAAAAAAAAAGTCGTAGTATAGTATGTCGACAAAAGTCCAAAAAAGTCGTAGTATAATATGTTGAAAAAAGTCCAAAAAAGTCCCAAAAAAGTCCAAAAAAGTCCAAAAAAAGTCATAGTATAATATGGCGAAAAAAGTCCAAAAAAAGTCCAAAAAAGTCCAAAAAAAGTCGTGGTATAGTATGTCGAAAACAGTCCAAAAAAAGTCGTAGTATAGTATGTCGAAAAAAGGTCTTATGATAGTATCTTGAAAAAAGTCGTAGTATAGTATGTCGAAAAAAGTCCAAAAAAGTCATAGTATAGTATGTCGAAAAAAGTCCAAAAAAGTCCCAAAAAAGTCCAAAAAAGTCCAAAAAAAGTCATAGTATAATATGGCGAAAAAAGTCCAAAAAAAGTCCAAAAAAGTCCAAAAAAAGTCGTGGTATAGTATGTCGAAAACAGTCCAAAAAAAGTCGTAGTATAGTATGTCGAAAAAAGGTCTTATGATAGTATCTTGAAAAAAGTCGTAGTATAGTATGTCGAAAAAAGTCCAAAAAAGTCATAGTATAGTATGTCGAAAAAAGTCCAAAAAAAAGTCCAAAAAAGTCCCAAAAAAGTCCAAAAAAGTCCCAAAAAAGTCCAAAAAAAGTCATAGTATAGTATGTCGAAAAAAGTCCCAAAAAGTCCAAAAAAGTCCCAAAAAGTCCAAAAAAGTCATAGATTAATATGTTGAAAAAAGTCCAAAAAAGTCGTAGTATAATATGTCGAAAAAAGTCCAAAAAAAGTCGTAGTATAGTATGTCCAAAAAAGTCCAAAAAAGTCATAGACAAATATGTTGAAAAAGTCCAAAAAAGTCGTAGTATAATATGTCGAAAAAAGTCCAAAAAAGTCCCAAAAAAGTCCAAAAAGTCCAAAAAAAGTCATAGTATAATATGGTGAAAAAAGTCCAAAAAAGTCGTAGTATAGTATGTCGAAAAAAGTTTTAAAAAAAAGTCGTAGTATAGTATGTCCAAAAAAGTCCAAAAAAGTCGTAGTATAATATGTCGAAAAAAATAAAAAAAAATTTAAAAAAAGTCCAAAAAAAGTCATAGTATAGTATGTCGAAAAAAGGTCTTACGATAGTATCTTGAAAAAAGTCCAAAAAAGTCATAGACTAATATGTTGAAAAAAGTCCAAAAAAGTCGTAGTATAATATGTTGAAAAAAGTCAAAAAAAAAGTCGTAGTATAGTATGTCGACAAAAGTCCAAAAAAGTCGTAGTATAATATGTTGAAAAAAGTCCAAAAAAGTCCCAAAAAAGTCCAAAAAAGTCCAAAAAAAGTCATAGTATAATATGGCGAAAAAAGTCCAAAAAAAGTCCAAAAAAGTCCAAAAAAAGTCGTGGTATAGTATGTCGAAAACAGTCCAAAAAAAGTCGTAGTATAGTATGTCGAAAAAAGGTCTTATGATAGTATCTTGAAAAAAGTCGTAGTATAGTATGTCGAAAAAAGTCCAAAAAAGTCATAGTATAGTATGTCGAAAAAAGTCCAAAAAAGTCCCAAAAAAGTCCAAAAAAGTCCAAAAAAAGTCATAGTATAATATGGCGAAAAAAGTCCAAAAAAAGTCCAAAAAAGTCCAAAAAAAGTCGTGGTATAGTATGTCGAAAACAGTCCAAAAAAAGTCGTAGTATAGTATGTCGAAAAAAGGTCTTATGATAGTATCTTGAAAAAAGTCGTAGTATAGTATGTCGAAAAAAGTCCAAAAAAGTCATAGTATAGTATGTCGAAAAAAGTCCAAAAAAAAGTCCAAAAAAGTCCCAAAAAAGTCCAAAAAAGTCCCAAAAAAGTCCAAAAAAAGTCATAGTATAGTATGTCGAAAAAAGTCCCAAAAAGTCCAAAAAAGTCCCAAAAAGTCCAAAAAAGTCATAGATTAATATGTTGAAAAAAGTCCAAAAAAGTCGTAGTATAATATGTCGAAAAAAGTCCAAAAAAAGTCGTAGTATAGTATGTCCAAAAAAGTCCAAAAAAGTCATAGACAAATATGTTGAAAAAGTCCAAAAAAGTCGTAGTATAATATGTCGAAAAAAGTCCAAAAAAGTCCCAAAAAAGTCCAAAAAGTCCAAAAAAAGTCATAGTATAATATGGTGAAAAAAGTCCAAAAAAGTCGTAGTATAGTATGTCGAAAAAAGTTTTAAAAAAAAGTCGTAGTATAGTATGTCCAAAAAAGTCCAAAAAAGTCGTAGTATAATATGTCGAAAAAAATAAAAAAAAATTTAAAAAAAGTCCAAAAAAAGTCATAGTATAGTATGTCGAAAAAAGTCCAAAAAAGTCCAAAAAAGTCCCAAAAAAGTCCAAAAAAGTCCAAAAAAGTCATAGACAAATATGTTGAAAAAGTCCAAAAAAGTCGTAGTATAGAATGTCGAAAAAAGGTCTTACGATAGTATCTTGAAAAAAGTCGTAGTATAATATGTCGAAAAAAGTCCAAAAAAAGTCCAAAAAAGTCCAAAAAAAGTCATAGTATAGTATGTAGAAAAAAGGTCTTGCGATAGTATCTTGAAAAAAGTCCAAAAAAGTCATAGACTAATATGTTGAAAAAAGTCCAAAAAAGTCGTAGTATAATATGTCGAAAAAAGTCCAAAAAAGTCCCAAAAAAGTCCAAAAAAGTCCAAAAAAAGTCATAGTATAATATGGCGAAAAAAGTCCAAAAAAAGTCCAAAAAAGTCCAAAAAAAGTCGTGGTATAATATGTCGAAAACAGTGCAAAAAAAGTCGTAGTATAGTATGTCGAAAAAAGGTCTTATGATAGTATCTAGAAAAAAGTCGTAGTATAGTATGTCGAAAAAAGTCCAAAAAAGTCGTAGTATAGTATGTCGAAAAAAGTCCAAAAAAGTCGTAGTATAGTATGTCGAAAAAAGTCCAAAAAAAAGTCGCAGTATAATATGTTGAAAAAAGTCCAAAAAAAGTCCAAAAAAGTCCCAAAAAAGTCCAAAAAAGTCCAAAAAAAGTCATAGTATAATATGGCGAAAAAAGTCCAAAAAAATTCCAAAAAAGTCCAAAAAAAGTCGTGGTATAATATGTCGAAAACAGTCCAAAAAAAGTCGTAGTATAGTATGTCGAAAAAAGGTCTTATGATAGTATCTTGAAAAAAGTCGTAGTATAGTATGTCGAAAAAAGTCCAAAAAAGTCGTAGTATAATATGTTGAAAAAAGTCCAAAAAAAGTCCAAAAAAGTCCAAAAAAAGTCATAGTATAGTATGTCGAAAAAAGTCCAAAAAAGTCCCAAAAAAGTCCAAAAAAGTCCAAAAAAAGTCATAGTATAATATGGCGAAAAAAGTCCAAAAAAAGTCCAAAAAAGTCCAAAAAAAAGTCGTGGTATAGTATGTCGAAAACAGTCCAAAAAAAGTCGTAGTATAGTATGTCGAAAAAAGGTCTTATGATAGTATCTTGAAAAAAGTCGTAGTATAGTATGTCGAAAAAAGTCCAAAAAAGTCATAGTATAGTATGTCGAAAAAAGTCAAAAAAAAAGTTGTAGTATAGTATGTCGACAAAAGTCCAAAAAAGTCGTAGTATAATATGTCAAAAAAAGTAAAAAAAAAAGTCGTAGTATAGTATGTCCAAAAAAGTCCAAAAAAGTCGTAGTATAATATGTCGAAAAAAATTAAAAAAAAGTCCAAAAAAGTCCAAAAAAAGTCATAGTATAGTATGTCGAAAAAAGTCCAAAAAAGTCCCAAAAAGTCCCAAAAAAGTCCAAAAAAGTCATAGACAAATATGTTGAAAAAGTCCAAAAAAGTCGTAGTATAGAATGTCGAAAAAAGGTCTTACGATAGTATCTTGAAAAAAGTCGTAGTATAATATGTCGAAAAAAGTCCAAAAAAAGTCCAAAAAAGTCCAAAAAAAGTCATAGTATAGTATGTCGAAAAAAGGTCTTACGATAGTATCTTGAAAAAAGTCCAAAAAAGTCATAGACTAATATGTTGAAAAAAGTCCAAAAAAGTCGTAGTATAATATGTTGAAAAAAGTCAAAAAAAAAGTCGTAGTATAGTATGTCGACAAAAGTCCAAAAAAGTCCCAAAAAAGTCCAAAAAAGTCCAAAAAAAGTCGTGGTATAGTATGTCGAAAACAGTCCAAAAAAAGTCGTAGTATAGTATGTCGAAAAAAGGTCTTATGATAGTATCTTGAAAAAAGTCGTAGTATAGTATGTCGAAAAAAGTCCAAAAAAGTCATAGTATAGTATGTCGAAAAAAGTCCAAAAAAAAGTCGAAAAAAGTCCCAAAAAAGTCCAAAAAAGTCCCAAAAAAGTCCAAAAAAAGTCATAGTATAGTATGTCGAAAAAAGTCCCAAAAAGTCCAAAAAAGTCCCAAAAAGTCCAAAAAAGTCATAGATTAATATGTTGAAAAAAGTCCAAAAAAGTCGTAGTATAATATGTCGAAAAAAGTCCAAAAAAAGTCGTAGTATAGTATGTCCAAAAAAGTCCAAAAAAGTCATAGACAAATATGTTGAAAAAGTCCAAAAAAGTCGTAGTATAATATGTCGAAAAAAGTCCAAAAAAGTCCCAAAAAAGTCCAAAAAGTCCAAAAAAAGTCATAGTATAATATGGTGAAAAAAGTCCAAAAAAGTCGTAGTATAGTATGTCGAAAAAAGTTTTAAAAAAAAGTCGTAGTATAGTATGTCCAAAATAGTCCAAAAAAGTCGTAGTATAATATGTCGAAAAAAATAAAAAAAAATTTAAAAAAAGTCCAAAAAAAGTCATAGTATAGTATGTCGAAAAAAGTCCAAAAAAGTCCAAAAAAGTCCCAAAAAAGTCCAAAAAAGTCCAAAAAAGTCATAGACAAATATGTTGAAAAAGTCCAAAAAAGTCGTAGTATAGAATGTCGAAAAAAGGTCTTACGATAGTATCTTGAAAAAAGTCGTAGTATAATATGTCGAAAAAAGTCCAAAAAAAGTCCAAAAAAGTCCAAAAAAAGTCATAGTATAGTATGTAGAAAAAAGGTCTTGCGATAGTATCTTGAAAAAAGTCCAAAAAAGTCATAGACTAATATGTTGAAAAAAGTCCAAAAAAGTCGTAGTATAATATGTCGAAAAAAGTCCAAAAAAGTCCCAAAAAAGTCCAAAAAAGTCCAAAAAAAGTCATAGTATAATATGGCGAAAAAAGTCCAAAAAAAGTCCAAAAAAGTCCAAAAAAAGTCGTGGTATAATATGTCGAAAACAGTGCAAAAAAAGTCGTAGTATAGTATGTCGAAAAAAGGTCTTATGATAGTATCTAGAAAAAAGTCGTAGTATAGTATGTCGAAAAAAGTCCAAAAAAGTCATAGTATAGTATGTCGAAAAAAGTCCAAAAAAGTCGTAGTATAGTATGTCGAAAAAAGTCCAAAAAAGTCGTAGTATAGTATGTCGAAAAAAGTCCAAAAAAAAGTCGCAGTATAATATGTTGAAAAAAGTCCAAAAAAAGTCCAAAAAAGTCCCAAAAAAGTCCAAAAAAGTCCAAAAAAAGTCATAGTATAATATGGCGAAAAAAGTCCAAAAAAATTCCAAAAAAGTCCAAAAAAAGTCGTGGTATAATATGTCGAAAACAGTCCAAAAAAAGTCGTAGTATAGTATGTCGAAAAAAGGTCTTATGATAGTATCTTGAAAAAAGTCGTAGTATAGTATGTCGAAAAAAGTCCAAAAAAGTCGTAGTATAATATGTTGAAAAAAGTCCAAAAAAAGTCCAAAAAAGTCCAAAAAAAAGTCATAGTATAGTATGTCGAAAAAAGTCCAAAAAAGTCCCAAAAAAGTCCAAAAAAGTCCAAAAAAAGTCATAGTATAATATGGCGAAAAAAGTCCAAAAAAAGTCCAAAAAAGTCCAAAAAAAGTCGTGGTATAGTATGTCGAAAACAGTCCAAAAAAAAGTCCAAAAAAGTCCCAAAAAAGTCCAAAAAAGTCCAAAAAAAGTCCAAAAAAAGTCATAGTATAGTATGTCGAAAAAAGTCCCAAAAAGTCCAAAAAAGTCCCAAAAAGTCCAAAAAAGTCCCAGATTAATATGTTGAAAAAAGTCCAAAAAAGTCGTAGTATATGTCCAAAAAAGTCCAAAAAAGTCATAGACAAATATGTTGAAAAAGTCCAGAAAAGTCGTAGTATAATATGTCGAAAAAAGTCCAAAAAAGTCCCAAAAAAGTCCAAAAAGTCCAAAAAAAGTCATAGTATAATATGGTGAAAAAAGTCCAAAAAAGTCGTAGTATAGTATGTCGAAAAAAGTTTTAAAAAAAAGTCGTAGTATAGTATGTCCAAAAAAGTCCAAAAAAGTCGTAGTATATGTCGAAAAAAATAAAAAAAAATTTAAAAAAAGTCCAAAAAAAGTCATAGTATAGTATGTCGAAAAAAGTCCAAAAAAGTCCAAAAAAGTCCCAAAAAAGTCCAAAAAAGTCCAAAAAAGTCATAGACAAATATGTTGAAAAAGTCCAAAAAAGTCGTAGTATAGAATGTCGAAAAAAGGTCTTACGATAGTATCTTGAAAAAAGTCGTAGTATAGTATGTCGAAAAAAGGTCTTACGATAGTATCTTGAAAAAAGTCGTAGTATAATATGTCGAAAAAAGTCCAAAAAAAGTCCAAAAAAGTCCAAAAAAAGTCATAGTATAGTATGTAGAAAAAAGGTCTTGCGATAGTATCTTGAAAAAAGTCCAAAAAAGTCATAGACTAATATGTTGAAAAAAGTCCAAAAAAGTCGTAGTATAATATGTCGAAAAAAGTCCAAAAAAGTCCCAAAAAAGTCCAAAAAAGTCCAAAAAAAGTCATAGTATAATATGGCGAAAAAAGTCCAAAAAAAGTCCAAAAAAGTCCAAAAAAAGTCGTGGTATAATATGTCGAAAACAGTGCAAAAAAAGTCGTAGTATAGTATGTCGAAAAAAGGTCTTATGATAGTATGTCGAAAAAAGTCGTAGTATAGTATGTCGAAAAAAGTCCAAAAAAGTCATAGTATAGTATGTCGAAAAAAGTCCAAAAAAGTCGTAGTATAGTATGTCGAAAAAAGTCCAAAAAAGTCGTAGTATAGTATGTCGAAAAAAGTCCAAAAAAAAGTCGTAGTATAATATGTTGAAAAAAGTCCCAAAAAAGTCCAAAAAAGTCCCAAAAAAGTCCAAAAAAGTCCAAAAAAAGTCATAGTATAATATGGCGAAAAAAGTCCAAAAAAATTCCAAAAAAGTCCAAAAAAAGTCGTGGTATAATATGTCGAAAACAGTCCAAAAAAAGTCGTAGTATAGTATGTCGAAAAAAGGTCTTATGATAGTATCTTGAAAAAAGTCGTAGTATAGTATGTCGAAAAAAGTCCAAAAAAGTCGTAGTATAATATGTTGAAAAAAGTCCAAAAAAAGTCCAAAAAAGTCCAAAAAAAGTCATAGTATAGTATGTCGAAAAAAGTCCAAAAAAGTCCCAAAAAAGTCCAAAAAGTCCAAAAAAAGTCATAGTATAATATGGCGAAAAAAGTCCAAAAAAAGTCCAAAAAAGTGCAAAAAAAGTCGTGGTATAATATGTCGAAAATAGTCCAAAAAAAGTCGTAGTATAGTATGTCGAAAAAAGGTCTTATGATAGTATCTTGAAAAAAGTCGTAGTATAGTATGTCGACAAAAGTCCAAAAAAGTCGTAGTATAATATGTTGAAAAAAGTCCAAAAAAAGTCCAAAAAAGTCCCAAAAAAGTCCAAAAAAGTCCAAAAAAAGTCATAGTATAGTATGTCGAAAAAAGTCCAAAAAAGTCCCAAAAAAGTCCAAAAAAGTCCAAAAAAAGTCATAGTATAATATGGCGAAAAAAGTCCAAAAAAAGTCCAAAAAAGTCCAAAAAAAGTCGTGGTATAATATGTCGAAAACAGTCCAAAAAAAGTCGTAGTATAGTATGTCGAAAAAAGGTCTTATGATAGTATCTTGAAAAAAGTCGTAGTATAGTATGTCGAAAAAAGTCCAAAAAAGTCATAGTATAGTATGTCGAAAAAAGTCCAAAAAAAAGTCGTAGTATAATATGTCGAAAAAAGACAATAAAAAGTCCAAAAAAGTCCCAAAAAAGTCCAAAAAAGTCCCAAAAAAGTCATAGTATAGTATGTCGAAAAAAGGTCTTAGGATAGTATCTTGAAAAAAGTCGTAGTATAGTATGTCGAAAAAAGGTCTTACGATAGTATCTTGAAAAAAGTCGTAGTATATGTCGAAAAAAGTCCAAAAAAAGTCCAAAAAAGTCCAAAAAAAGTCGTAGTATAGTATGTCGAAAAAAGGTCTTGCGATAGTATCTTGAAAAAAGTCCAAAAAAGTCATAGACTAATATGTTGAAAAAAGTCCAAAAAAATCGTAGTAAAATATGTCGAAAAAAGTCAAAAAACAGTCGTAGTATAGTATGTCCAAAAAAGTCGTAGTATAATATGTCAAAAAAAGTCCAAAAAAAGTCATAGTATAGTATGTCGAAAAAAGTCCAAAAAAGTAAAAAAAAAGTCATAGTATAGTATGTCGAAAAAAGGTCTTACGATAGTATCTTGAAAAAAGTCGTAGCATAATATGTCGAAAAAAGTCCAAAAAAAGTCATAGTATAGTATGTCGAAAAAAGGTCTTACGATAGTATCTTGAAAAAAGTCATAGCATAATATGTCGAAAAAACTCCAAAAACGTCCAAAAAAAGTCATAGTATAGTATGTCGAAAAAAGGTCTTACGATAGTATCTTGAAAAAAGTCGTAGCATAATATGTCGAAAAAAGTCCAAAAAAAGTCATAGTATAGTATGTCGAAAAAAGGTCTTACGATAGTATCTTGAAAAAAGTCCAAAAAAGTCATAGACTAATATGTTGAAAAAAGTCCAAAAAAGTCGTAGTATAATATGTCGAAAAAAGTCAAAAAAAGTCATAGTATAGTATGTCCAAAAAAGTCGTAGTATAATATTTCAAAAAAAGTCCAAAAAAAGTCATAGTATAGTGTGTCGAAAAAAGATTTTACGATAGTATCTTGAAAAAAGTCCAAAAAAGTCATAGACTAATATGTCGAAAAAAGTCCAAAAAAGTCGTAGTATAATATGTCAAAAAAAGCCAAAAAAAGTCATAGTATAGTGTGTCGAAAAAAGGTCTTACGATAGTATCTTGAAAAAAGTCCAAAAAAGTCGTAGTATAGTATAATGAAAAAGTAAAAAGAGGTCATAGTATAGTATGTCGTAGGGGCAAAAACACGCACCGCATTGTTCGTGTCTAGAACTATTTCTCAGCATCACGGACACAAGTTCACTTGACTTTCCCATTTTCGGTGGTAAACCTCAACATGAACTGCCCCTCATAAGATTTGTACACTGATGTTAATAAGGATTAACTCCAACCCCAAATCTCTATTTTTTTTATTGTACTGTATGTCATAAAAAGGCAAACACTGGAGTTTTTATTTAATTGATGTCATGATGAGTGAGACCCAGTCAGCAGTTTTTTTGGACATACTATACTATGACTTTTTATGACTTTTTGTCGACATGATAGATATATATATATATATATATATATATATATATATATATATATATATATATATATATATATATATATATATATATATATATATATATTACGGAGCCCCCCTGGTCCCACTTTGTCAAAAAAATTAATTATATACTATCTTGAGGCCACGAGATTGTATCTTGAGGCCACGAGTTACTATCTTGAGGCCACGAGTTACCATCTTGAGGCCACGAGATAGTATATTGAGGACACGAGTTACTATCTTGAGGCCACGAGTTACCATCTTAAGGCCACGAGGTAGTATATTGAGGCCACGAGTTACTATCTTGAGGCCACGAGTTACTATCTTGAGGCCACGAGATAGTATATTGAGGCCACGAGTTACTATCTTGAGGCCACGAGTTACTATCTTGAGGCCACGAGGCCACGAGTTACTATCTTGAGGCCATGAGTTACCATCTTGAGGCCACGAGATAGTATCTTGAGGCCACGAGTTACTATCTTGAGGCCACGAGTTACTATCTTGAGGCCATGAGTTACCATCTTGAGGCCACGAGATAGTATCTTGAGGCCACGAGTTACTATCTTGAGGCCACGAGTTACTATCTTGAGGCCACGAGTTACTATCTTGAGGCCACGAGTTACTATCTGGAGGCCACAAGTTACTATCTGGAGGCCACGAGTTACTATCTTTAGTCCACGAGTTACTATCTTTAGTCCACGAGTTACTATCTTTAGTCCACGAGATAGTATCTCGAGGCCACGAGTTACTATCTCGAGGCCACGAGTTACTATCTTTAGTCCACGAGTTACTATCTTTAGTCCACGAGATAGTATCTTGAGGCCACGAGATAGTATCTTGAGGCCACGAGTTACTATCTGGAGGCCACGAGTTACTATCTTGAGGCCACGAGGTAGTATATTGAGGCCACGAGTTACTATCTTTAGTCCACGAGATACTATCTTGAGGCCACGAGTTACTATCTTTAGTCCACGAGTTACTATCTTAAGGCCACGAGATAGTTATGATTATTTGTTTTGACAAAGTGGGACCAGGGTTAGGGTTAGTCAACGTTGTGTAATCTGGACGCTGCGTTTTTTGTTTGTTTTTGGTGTTGTGAGTATTTGCAGCGCTTTTGCTGAATGCTGCACATGTGTTGTCAAATTAATGAAGATGTCTTCTTAATTTACTTGTGTTTTGTCTATTTGCGTGCGTTTTCTTAAGTTGCAGGGCGTTTGCCCCTGTCGGCCACCGTAGGAATCAGTGTGTTGCAAAGCCTGATACTGAACTATATGTGACAAGAATAATGAGGAAAACATCTTCTTGATCAGTGGGATAACACAACAAACACAAAACAGGAAAGCAAAGAAGAAAACAGCCATCGGTGCAATGAACCTGGCGAGCCAGGCACTCCACCCCCCTCCCATTAGCCAAGACCAGCAATTCTACCCTGAAACCTCATCAGGAACGCCTTGCAATTTAGGTCAGTTAGAACCGAATTTTGCACCGCCTCCAGTCAATTTTCGCTTCACTCTAATAAACCCCCCTGAGGGAGGTACGTAATGGGGGTAGTGGTGTGCGGTGTGTACTAGGGAAGCGTATCTACCTGTCCATAGAGGAGGCAGAATTTGATACCAGTAATCACCGCAAAGCCATACATAATCTAATAAAGAGCCTGCACCAGAATCATCTGGCCAGCGCATCAAGTGAGTTTTGGAGGGATCTAGAACGGATGCATTAAGATACCCCGGTATGACGTACTGTTCAGAGTCTCTTGACAACCACTGGTCAAACCTAGATAACGAGAACCTGGACGGCGAGTACGTTCAACGCAGAGAGCACGTGTCAAATTATTCATAGCAAACCCAGCACATACAGACGGTTGAGAGGAGGCAGAGTAAAACTGACCTCCCTCAGTTTCAACATTGTTGAGTACAGTCAGCACACAGATAGCATCGGTTAAGTTTAACAGTTGTGGCTTTACTGGAGCGGCTTGTTTTTGCGATAGGACAAACAGTGAACAAACATAACATGAATCGTTGTGACCTGCATCACGCGGGAATTTCCTAATTGTGCCTAGCCAGACGTTAGTGGAGAATGCTCCATCATCTTCATTAGAGGAGGAAATCCATTTGTTGGACATGGCGTCTAATGTTTCAGTTAGGTGTTGTGGGTGAACGACGTTGGATGTGGGAGGCGGAATTACTTCGATGTAAAAAGAACCACAGGGTCCTTCCCAGAAATCCATGCACACACAACAAAATAGCCTTGGTCAGTAGGTTGGGCATTTCTTTACGTCAATAACATTGCGGGTGAGGAAAAATGAACTCTTTGTATTGACATCTATTGGTCAGATTTGTGTGGTCCCTAGGAACCACGTGACCCCAATTAGGTTTACTAGTGTGCCAAATAGCCCAGTCCCACAAGAAACATGTAGGCTCTACTCGTGTATCTGCTACAAAGGTTACATAGCATATGTACACTTCTACCAATCCTCATTGCGACTTCCCACCCACGCACAAAAAATAGTAGCATGAGGGTGGACGTGGCATTAGTTACTACAGTAATGTTTGGTCTATTGTAACTATTGAATCGTGGACGCCATTGTCTTCTGGACATTGAATATGGTGACCGTACCACACAATGTTTCCCCCCCCTCTGTGCTGCGAGTGTGTCTTCAATGTGTGTGGGTGTAACAGTGGCATTGGGAGAAGTAGTTATGCTAACTAGTGGTTTGTCATATTTATCTAACATCAACAATGCAATAATCAGACATACAGTAATAAAAAAGAGACTAATAACAAATCTGAAGATCTCACATAATTGTGGCAGATGCCACTCCAGTCTCCATCTTCTTGGCTGCTCCATTTGTGTGTCAGAGCAGCCCTGCTGCACTATGGGATGTGTGGAATGTGCTATGTTGTGAGGGTCACAGCTGGAGGATGATTGTCAGAGCAAAATTTGTAACGTCACTGTGGTCTTTTGCAAAGAATTTAAAGCAGTACAATACCGGTTTTGTCGATCACGGTTTTTCTTCCTGATGTATTCAGTGAGGGAAACTCCTGTTTCCTCTGCCGATATAGAGATAGCACAGAAAACGCCATTCTGTCAGGCTGGTCTCTATTTTCTCCCTCGTCGGCGACTAAGCAGGGGTCTGCTCGTCACTTGCTGCAGGTTATAGAAAAACCTGTCCTTTCCCTCCTGGATCTGGAACCTTCCTGCAATGGGATGCGTGGACCGGCGTAGCTTTTTCAGCGACCTTCACTGCAGTGTGTGTGACCAAAAGAATCTGGAATGGTCCTTGCCATCGTTTGGACTGCCAACGAAATCCCCGGGCTGAAGCTCATATAGGGGTCCTTCAGAAACCTGGATTCGTATGGTAGAAAGAGCAGTAGAGAGTTTTGTGCAGTAACTTAACATATCACTTTCGCACAGAGCGGTGGAGGCAAGAGGTTCTTTTGGTGGCCCTGTCCCTACCTGTGTCAAAAAAAGAAATTGAACACCCTATTTATTAAACCCCTTATTTATTAGTTAGTAATAAATAACTAATAACTCTCTTCAAAGTCACCAGACTCCTCTGGCTCTGTGTTATTGTGTGACTTTGGTGTTTTTAAAGTTTAGTTGGGATTCACCAAAGTCACACAATAACAAAAAATATAGTTATGATTGAAGGAAAGAAGAAAAAACACCAGATTCAATGCTTTTTAACAATATAAATGCAAATCTACACACAATCACGCTGATTTTGGGTATTTATTCACTCACAGAGTTGTGATTCTTCTTATTCTCTGTTGCTACCGGCAGTTTTACTTCCCCCTCTTCATGCAAACACACACATCTGCAACTCGGCCAGTCAAGCATCTACTCCGCTGTCTTCATTACTCTCGATATTTCTTCTTTGGCTTGTTGGTATGCCTGTTCTTGTTGTTGTCAGGGTCACAGTGGTCCTCTCTGTGTCAAGGGGTCAGAAGCCCAGGTGCATGACATTTGTAGGAAATTACCAAATTATGATTTTCAGATAGTATAAAGAAGTAAATGGGGAATGTAAATTGAACGCTGAGATTATTGGATTTTTGGACATAGACGGAAGCAGTAAGACGTATATAATGGGTAACTTTTACAGCACAGGGACTGGCTGAGCCGTATAGCTGCTGCATATTAAGAGACTTGTATGGCTCTGGCATGGCTTCCAGATTTGAGGAATATCTCTGCTGTCCTGTCTGTTATGAAGTCTTTAAAGATCCTGTCCTCTTGTCATGTAGCCACAGCTTTTGTAAAGACTGTCTGAAGAGCTGGTGGAGAAAGAAAGAAATCAAAGAGTGTCCAGTTTGTAGGAGAAACCCTTTGAGCCGACCACCTACAAATTTGGCTTTAAAGAACCTGTGTGAGAGTTTCTTACAGCAAAGAGATCAGAGAGCTTCAGAGGCTTTCAGCAGTTTTCACTTTAAACTCTTCTGTCTGGACCATCAGCAGCCAGTGTATGTCGTCAGAAGACCTATGGATGAAGCTGCACGACAACACAGGAAGGAACTTCAGGAAACTCTGGAGAACTTAAAGAAGAAGAAGAAGAAGGTTTTTGATCAAGTTACAGTAAAGTGTGATCAAACAGCAGAACACCTGAAGGTCCAGACCCGACGCACAGAGATGCAGATTAAGGTGTGGGAGGAAGAGGAGATGCGTCGCCAATCTCTTGTTTTTTCAGTCTGTGGTTCCAACTACACAAAAGTCGGCGTTGATGAACCTTTGCCAACACCGTGGTCACTATATGCTGTTGGCCCCGAAGTCCCAGCTGCCGATGCAGAGAGACAGAAACGACCCAGTGGAGCCGCACTGACTGAAACAACCATTTGAGGAAACCAAAGTTCTCCGGCCTGGCAGAACCGCTACCGCAACTTTCCTGGGTCAACTCCCTGCGGGAGGGTCTCCGTCCAGTCATCCATCCAGCTATCCCTCCATCGGAGTAGGTACAAACTTAGTTTGCCTGTTGACAGTGTTATAGTCAAGACCACGTAAACCAAGACTAAGTCATCACCAAGACCAGAGTGTATCGAGATCAAGTCAAGACCAAGACTTTGAGGGGTTGAGACCAAGGCAGGGCGCGTTAAGGGCAGAAAGGGTTAATATTTACACATTTCAAGTTCTCTAGTATATTCTCTCTTCTGAGATCTTGGCTGCAGTGCTGTGTTTGTCAAAAAAAAATAATTCAATGATTGCTATTAACATCTTAATAATCGATTAGTTGTTTTATCTACTCCAGTATTTCATTCATTAATGCTAATTTGGATTAAGTAGTGTGTATTCTTATTAGGTAAATAAATTCTTCATGTATAAAGAACTGGATTATACTGTATGTTTTGTGTATATCATGCCACTATACACGGCGTAATGAAGTTACTATTATAGCAGACCTTCAGATTATGAGTCAGAATTAAGGCATGGGCATGGAACTTATTCTCTTTTGAATATTATACAAATGATGGCCGATAGCCAGAAGATAGTGCAGCTTTTCTATGATAAATTAAAATAACTTGATTGTTTTCATTCATGTCAAAGTGTATTCTTCTGAACATTTATTAAGTTCAGTAAATATATATAAATGTGCTGGTTTTACTGTAAAGTGTCTGTGAGTACCATGTAAAGCGCTATATAAGTAAAATGTATTATTATTATTATTATTATTATTATTATTATTATTATTATTATTATTATTAGATGTGATAAAATGTAGGGGCTACCCTTTGGTTAACTATTAT
>CM042327.1:1858738-1903738 GCA_023566125.1 Zingel zingel
GAGCGATGGTTTGCCACCCTCTCAGCCCTACCCCCTGGGGCCAACGCCAGTGGTGTGAACCTGTTTTGTAACATTATTGGCATAGTTGCCACAAAACTGCAGGACAGTCCCAGCCAACAAAAACACCACCACAGAACATGTAAAATGGCCGACCAGGCCTGCAGATAAGAAGAAAAAAGAAAGAGACCACGTGTAGATGAAAACGGTTAAAAGTCAAATAAAAAGCCTGTTGACATAGGCCCAATAAACCTGCAGTAAAGGAAAATACAGAGGAATAAAAAGAGAGGGGGATTAAGAAAGTAAAGAGAGAAGTAAAAGGAAGGTAGGCTCCTTAAAGCTGTGGAGTAAAAGGTTACAGTGAGGTTAAAAGAACTTAATACTCACAGGTTCAGAGGCCTTGTGGGTGCTTACGCCGTTGCCCGAAAGAAAGGGGCCCTCTTTGGGTACCTCCTGGGTCCACACAGTCTCCAAGCTATTAAAAGAGGATAAAAAGCTACACTAAAAGTTGGTAAAAGGCCATCCTGTAAAGGGGGCAGAGTTTAATAGTCTTCAGTGTGCACACACACAATAAGATCAGCTGACTCACCTACGAAATTCATTTTTGCAGGATGGTAGGGGAAGAATCCGCCCTACTCTCTCTTTGAATGGCTAGTACTCGTTGCCTTCTCTGGTGGGATTGGTTATGGTTAGGCAAGAGGAGTGGGATTGGTTATGGTTAGGGTAAGAATGTCAGGGTTAGCCAATCAGGGATGAGTTCCCTAATGAATATTCATGAGTCTTCCCCTACCATCCTGCAAAAAAACAACTTGCTTCCTGGCTGGCTGGCTTATTAAAATGAGCTGTTGCAGCTTAAAATCCTCCTGTGAGATTAAAAGCAATCACTGCTTTGAAAAAAGGTTAAAATACACATTATGAAGATGCCATAAAAAGGTTGTAAAAGAACTTTAAAGTAGAGCTCTCTACGTTTCCCCTTGTAATGGCTTCTTCAGGAGAGAATAACTGCCACCAGAGAAGGCCTTAGTTTAATAGAAATGTTTGGGGTGGGGCCCAGTGAAGGAAACGTGGATGCATATTAATGACCTGAGATGTACCCATAGTGTGGTCATTCAACCCGGTCTCACGCCAGTTCGTGAAATGGTCACGTTATTTTTATTTATTGATACGTGTACAGGTCACGATTTTCTCGTTTATTTTGTGTACAGGTCATGAATTTAATTTCGTGTATTTCATTAGAATTTCATTTTGTGTACTGCCACGGGGAAATTAAACGCCACACGCCGGCAACAACAACGGGCCGCGGTCTCTGTGGCTACGCAACAACGGGGACATGAAACGCCACAACAACGGGACGGTTGAGGTTAGGAAAAAAAAGAACTGGGAAAGGAACCGTCACACGCCGGACACGCCGACAGCAACGGGACAGTTGTGGTTAATAACGCGGAAAAGAACTGCAACACGCGGGACGCCATCCCCGCTCTCTGGGGTGAAAGTCCTGCGTTGTTTGACCCGTCCACCCCCCCGACCAACTACGCGGATCTTTGGCTTCTAATACTACTCCCTACCGTTGTTGTGCTGTGATCACGAAATATGCTTCCCATTTAAATACATTCAATTAAAATTCGTAATCACTACACGAAAAAAACGACATATTCGTGTCCTGTTCACGAATCAATAGATTCAATAACGGGACCATTTCACGAACTGCTGTGAGACCGGGCTGGCTCATTAGTGAAAACAGGTGTGCATCAGCAGAGCAGAAGCTATGCTCGGCTGTTACCTTGCAGCAGTTTTGAAGTCCATCCCTCTCTTCTTAAACCTATCTCCTCCCACATGCTTGTTTTCATTGAAAGTGCATTCAGTACTATAAACAAATCCTTCAATTTCTTCCAAACTAAATATTTGATATTCATGGAAAAAAAATCACAACATTCAAAGATAATTGTAGATTTCGTTTGCAAAATTTCTGAATTTTATCTCATGAAGTGAATTTAAAAAACATGTTTGAATTGTGTCCTCATCTACGCATTGCAGTCAATGCAAAATAGAGCATCTTTAAACATCAGTTTGGCATTTATTAATCTTTTTGAAAATAAATTACAGGCGTGCTCCTTGTCTACTAGGCGTTGCGATGCCACTTGTGACATCACCCAGATAATAGCTCCCTGAGATCTGTCTACGGCCTCAATGGTTCTGAGTTCGAGCACCTGGTGTTGCAAGATGACCATACATATATCTAATCAGGCATTGTGCTGTGGACAACTGCCCTGCATATTTTAACTGTGTGTCTGCATTAACACACCTGATTCGGATTAACAATCCGTCCAGTTCCAGTTTAGGAAAGTCATGTTATTGAGCCAACCCAGCCTGACTCAATAACATATAGCCAAATAGCTAGAGGAGTCATCCCCTGGACAATAGATCACTGAGATCAGCGTTTGCCTTTGGACCTGAAGATTGTGATTTCAAACAGTCACAATGTCACATCTTATACATAATCAGCCATTGTTATTTGGAAACCATCTCTGCATGTTTTAGATATTTCAGAGCATCAACACACCTGTCTGAATGATCAGCTCATTAGTTTGTGTGCCACTGTGTACTCTGGCATTATGCTTATGTGGGGACTGGAGACACAAAATCAAAGATATTTTAATTTAGAATATTTAAATAATTAACAGTTCGTATGGTTATGATTATAGACCATGTATTTATAATTTGACAGCTCTTCCTGCTTAAAAAGCCTTTCTGCACACAAGTCCATAGCTTCATTTGGCTTAGCATAGTTTGACCTATTTTACTGAACCCTCTTATACGTGATTTGTTCAAGTGAGCTACAACACAGGCCAGCTTGTTCAATATTAATGTTACTCTTTCATCTTGATATGTAGTTTTCAGAGTGGGTTTTGGATTGTCAGTTTGATCTGTGACACCTGTCTATAGCCTCATGTGATCCTACAGTGTTGGTACACTGTACTTGCTTTTGGATCATTACAAAATAGAATGCAAAATTATTATCTTAATCTATCTAAGTGGTCTTAAAAAGGATTCTCTTTTTCTGACTCTCATTTGGACTCGGTCTTGACTAGTCCTGGTCTTGGACTCGACAAAGGTTGACTTGATGACATCACTATTCACCTTGTCATCTCAACTGCTTTCTTGTCAAGTCAACAGCTCCATCTTCTGGCAAGTCAGCAGAGCATTTCATAAATAACTGGCAGTTTAAGTGTGCAGATAATGTAGCTCTACACTGAACAATAATTGTTGCATGGCACAGGCTGCTATACTAAGGGTGTTTTTGCAGGCATCTGTCATCCAAGTAGACTGAAAAGTGGACCACCAAAAAACGCACTCAGGCCTTAACAGCTGCCTCATTTAGTTTGGTAGAATCCCACCAGGGTTGGTTCTCCCCCTTGGTGCGGTCCGTTTTGGGCAGCTTTGAATGCAGCAATCCCACTCAGATGCCCAGGAGTATGAAGGCTAATACAACACCTAGTTCTGTTTTTGTTCTGGAGTTTTCAACATGTCATTATTGTCTCTTATCATTTCACATCAGTGAGAAAAATCGATAAAAAGACACAATATTACATTGTGAATATGTCTGTTTATTATCATATGTCACTTCACAACAAATCTCTATGCTATGTAAAATTAAATAAATGACAATAATTCTGATCATTTTCTAATGAAACTGATTTAACATTCCAGCCCATTACACTTTACATCATTGTGAAACTGTAACTTTCTCTGTCCTATGATTACATGTTTCTCTGGAAATGTGACTGCAATGATCTGATGAACTGGAGATAATCCTGTCTTTTCAAATAATCTAGTTTTTACTTCTCACAACAGGACTTCATAGTGCTTTAAATAATTATATATATATATATAGTCTATATAAATATTTCATAAAGACAAGATATGTCATACAGGGATCACATATGAATAACACTAAACTGAAATGATTAAAACAACTTTGTAAAGGGGCCAAGTGTCATACATGTGTGGATTTAAAGCTTGCTGATTACTAGAAACAGTATATGGTGCTTATGACTCTTTCTTTAAATGCAGCAGCATCAGAGACACAAAATACACAACACTTTCTATATTTGATATCTCACTCACTGAACAGCAGGGACATATTCATTCATTTATCCTCAGAGTCTGATGTCAGTCCCTCCAGCCTGTCTACAGCATGTTGGTCTCACAGGAGCCAGGCTGCAGGATCTGAAGAGTAACAATGAGTTTAACTGCTCTTCTAAACCAGGGGTAAAACAAGGCATATATCAGAGGGTTTAGACAAGAATTACAATAGAACACAAAGAGAACATAGGATGCAGATGAAGCATTAACCAAGCTGTCACTTGCAAGAGAGACAGAGTAATATGGGCAGAAACATAGTAGAAACACAACTACAAGAACACCAAGATTCCTGGCTGCTTTCAGCTCTGATTTCTTTGCCTTTGGAGTCACTGAATGCTGGAGTGTGACAACTGTAATGTGAGAGCGCATGGCACGAGCCTGAGACACAACCACGGCAAATACTCTTAGATACAGAGCTATGATGACAGTAACTGGAAATAGAAAGGCCAAAACAAGGTCTACAGCTTTTACGAAATAGTCAAAGACCAACACACATTCTCCGTAGCAGGAATTAAACCTCCCCAGTTGAGTCAGGTTTTCCTTCACAAAGAGAAAGTTGTAGGAAACAGAACAGAGCCAACACAGACAAACAAAGAGTTTAACTCTGTTGACAGTTATTCTGTTGTTGTAATGCAGAGGGTCACAAATAGCAACGTAACGGTCAACTGATATGAGCACTATGTCACCTATTGAGGATACGGTAATGATACCTGAAAAAGTAGTATATGTAGCACACACAAAGTCACCAAGAAACCAGCAGGATGTTGTTCGGAAAACTTCTACAGGCATCACCACGAGGCCCACTAGAAGGTCTGAGACAGCCAGAGAGAGGAGGAGGATGTTGGTGGGTGTGTGGAGCTGCCTGGAGGAAAAGAGAAAAGCATCATTCCACCAACAGGGAGTGACAACACAACCCAAACAAGTTATCAAAATAAAAAAATACGAATCCATATGCGTTAGAATATTTCCCGATCCACCACATCAGTAGTTACCATATGTTTAAGTGTAGACAGTTAAAATTTCTTGGTTGAGGTCACGGTGGACAGAAACAATGCTTAGTATTGTTAGATTGTTAATTGTTATTATTAGAGAGTGAACATGAACAACAGTCTCTGGTATAAAGGTCAGACATTTGGAGCAACATTATTCAGTACTAACTCATAGACAATTCTTCTAAATGTACAGCAGCTGTTCACATTTTTAAGTTACATATCCTGTAGAGAGAAGCAAATAAGTTAATACCTGCCTGAAGTGGGAGATAGAAATGATGATGAGCAGGTTGAGAGTCACAGTGATCAGAGAGATGGAGTACAGCATAATGTAAATGAGCAGTGTTTGGGGCCAGGGAGACAAGGGCTTCCTACAGGAGGTGTTTGGGAACTGTGGAAAGCAGAGCTGGGCTCTGTCCTCAACCTCCATCTGCAGAGATCTGCAGATAGCTGCAGCTCTGGCAGCTTTCTGAACAAACCTGAGTCATGTAACTGAATTATCTCTCTCACATTCTCTTCATCCCCTCCTCCCTCTCAGTCCCTGTTGGACTTTGATGTCCCTCCTCCCTCACTCTGCACATCCCACCATCATCCTCATCACTCTCTCTGTAACCCTGCCTTCCTCACTGTCTCTCTATCCAATCTCTCCTTTGCAACTCTCTACCCTTGTTTCCTTTCCTTTGTCTTATTATTGTCCTAGAGATTACGTTTCAACTTACTAAAACAGTAGTCTCCCATTGCCATCTCTATCTCCACAGCCCTGTGGAGTAAGGTCTGCCTACACCACAGATGCATTCTGGGATAGGAGAGAAAAACGCTTTGGACATGACGGTGGCCCTGCAAAATACTATGAGGAAGGAACTTGTTTTGGTGAAACATTACCATCCCGCAAAAGAAAACACCACATACAATATTAAATTAAGTTAAGTGTTTACACAAAACAGTAACGTGAGCTATTTAAATTAGCTGGACACATGGTTGATCGTTATTTGCTCTTACCAGAGTATTACAGTGTGCACTTTTTCCATAGCTATCCCACCAATCGGCCCAGAGGTCCATGTTTACCAGCCGGCAAAAGTCTGCCTGATGACTCGTGTCAACTGGTTAAAAGTCACCTACGTTCCCTCTCTACCGTTTTTCTTAGTGCAGCCCCATGGAAACCATACACGATGGTGGCAAAGCTGCATCATTCTCCCCAGTCCTTGCCCTCTTCTGCAGATATGCTCACTTCTGGCTACAAAATATCAAGATGTTTTTTGCCAAAATGCAAACTCTAGGCTTCATTATGGCAGTCCAGAAACCAACAAGTGATGTCACTGATGCTACGTCCATTATATTTTCATTCTATGGTTGGTGGCCCAGCCAATCAGCATCCTGTGTAGAGCTGCTGGCAGCTACTGGTACGGTTCAGGTGTGTGTGCTGGGCGTTTAAAACAACAATGGAGGCTCCTACAGAAGTTAGCTTAGATGCTGCAACAGTATCAGTCAGTGTTGTGACCATGTCATCTGTGACTTTGTTCCAAGTCTCAAGCAAGTCCGGAGTTATTTTTGTGGGTGGCAAGCAGTGACATACTACGCGCTACTACTGAAAATTTGGTAACCTTTTTCAATTCGGCGCAACGTTACTTTTCCCAGGGACAGATTTGACAGCGACACTGCCTTCTCAACTGCGCGCTCACAAGCTCCACACGGGACGTGACAGAGGCTGGTAGCAGAGCAATCGTGGCAAGCGAGAAGCAGCCAACGTTAACTTTTGAGAGCGTTTGAAGCGTTTTGGCTTTTTGCTAGACGGCGCTCTGAGCCAGGCAGACACAAAGCTGACCACCTCACAGATGGATGCGGTGGAGACGGCCTCATACACACAGCGGGCCGCTGTGGACTTGTGTCGGTTGCACGGACACGTAAGGATTTCCAGAAAAGAGGCTGCATGTGTCTACGACAATGCACGGACCATCGTGGCTGCACGACCGGTACAAGTCGATACAGACATTACATAGTATACACTAACACCGTGTAACGCTGATGACCTGCTGATGTGCATTCAATCCGTGCTGGACTCGTTCATAATGACTCAGCCGTCACTCTGTGAGGAGAGAATCCAGCCTGCAGGAGTTCAGACACTTCACTGATACACCAGAGATCGGCTTCATGGTCAAAGATAGTTTTTGTATAATTAACTTCAGTCTCTGCCAGAGAAGCCTGCATTTAAAAGTACCATAAAAGTAACAAGTAAAAAGTTACTTTCCAGAGGGGGAAACTAAGTAAAGTAACAGATTACTTTTTTAAGAAGTAACGAGTAACGAGCAAACACTACTTTTTAAAAGTAACTTCCCCAACACTGGTGGCAAGTCAGGTCAAATCACAAGTTATCCATCCATCCATCTTCGTCCGCTTATCCGGTATCGGGTCGCGGGGGTAGCAGCTCCAGCAGGAGACCCCAAACTTCCCTTTCCCGAGCCACATTAACCAGCTCCGACTGGGGGATCCCGAGGCGTTCCCAGGCTAGGTTAGAGATATAATCCCTCCACCTTGTCCTGGGTCTTCCCCGAGGCCTCCTCCCAGCTGGACGTGCCTGGAACACCTCCCTAGGGAGGCGCCCAGGGGGCATCCTTACAAGATGCCCAAACCACCTCAACTGGCTCCTTTCAACGCGAAGGAGCAGCGGCTCTACTCTGAGCTCCTCACGGATGACTGAGCTTCTCACCCTATCTCTAAGGGAGACGCCAGCCACCCTCCTGAGGAAACCCATTTCGGCCACTTGTACCCTGGATCTTGTTCTTTCGGTCATGACCCAGCCTTCATGACCATAGGTGAGGGTAGGAAAGAAAACTGACCGGTAGATTGAGAGCTTTGCCTTCTGGCTCAGCTCTCTTTTCGTCACAACGGTGCGATAAATTGAATGTAATACCGCACCCGCTGCGCCGATTCTCCGGCCAATCTCCCGCTCCATTGTCCCCTCACTCGCAAACAAGACCCCAAGGTACTTGAACTCCTTCACTTGGGGTAAGGACTCATTCCCTACCTGGAGAAGGCACTCCATCGGTTTCCTGCTGAGAACCATGGCCTCCGATTTAGAGGTGCTGATCCTCATCCCAGCCGCTTCACACTCGGCTGCGAACCGATCCAGTGAGTGCTGAAGATCACAGGCCGATGATGCCATCAGGACCACATCATCTGCAAAAAGCAGCGATGAGATCCCCAGCCCACCGAACTGCAACCCCTCTCCACCCCGACTACGCCTCGATATCCTGTCCATAAATACTACAAACAGGATTGGTGACAAAGCGCAGCCCTGGCGGAGGCCAACTCTCACCTGAAATGAGTCTGACTTACTGCCAAGAACCCGGACACAGCTCTCGCTTTGGTTGTACAGAGATTGGATGGCCCTGAGAAGGGACCCCCTCACCCCATACTCCCGCAGCACCTCCCACAGTATCTCCCGGGGTACCCGGTCATACGCCTTCTCCAGATCCACAAAGCACATGTAGACCGGTTGGGCATACTCCCAGGCTCCCTCCAGGATCCTTGCGAGAGTAAAGAGCTGGTCCGTTGTTCCACGACTAGGACGGAATCCGCATTGTTCCTCTTCAACCTGAGGTTCGACTATCGACCGAGCCCTCCTTTCCAGCACCTTGGAGTAGACTTTACCGGGGAGGCTGAGAAGTGTGATACCCCTGTAATTGGCACACACCCTCTGGTCCCCCTTTTTAAAAAGGGGAACCACCACCCCGGTCTGCCACTCCTTAGGCATCGTCCCAGACTTCCACGCAATGTTGAAGAGGCGTGTCAACCAAGACAACCCCTCCACACCCAGAGCTTTAAGCATTTCCGGACGGATGTCATCAATCCCTGGGGCTTTGCCACTGTGGAGTTGTTTAACTACCTCAGCAACTTCCACCAGGGAAATTGACGACAATCCCCCATCATCCTCCAGCTCTGCCTCTACCATAGAGGGTGTATTTAGGAGTTCCTCAAAGTGCTCCTTCCACCGCCCTATTACCTCCTCAGTTGAGGTCAACAGCGTCCCATCCTTACTGTACACAGCTTGGATGGTTCCCCACTTCCCCCTCCTGAGGTGGCGAATGGTTTTCCAGAAGCACCTTGGTGCCGACCGAAAGTCCTTCTCCATGTCTTCTCCGAACTTCTCCCACGCCCGCTGCTTTGCCTCTTTCACGGCAGAGGCTGCAGCCCTTCGGGCCCTTCGGTACCTTGCAACTGCCTCCGGAGTCCTCCGGGATATCATATCCCGGAAAGACTCCTTCTTCAGTCGGACGGCTTCCCTGACCACCGGTGTCCACCACGGTGTTCGTGGGTTACCGCCCCTTGAGGCACCTAAGACCCTTAGACCACAGCTCTTCGCCGCAGCTTCAGCAATGGAAACTTTGAACATTGTCCACTCGGGTTCAATGCCCCCAGCCTCCACAGGGATGCACGAAAAGCTCCGCCGGAGGTGTGAGTTGAAAGTCTGTCGGACAGGGGCCTCCTCCAGATGTTCCCAATTTACCCGCACTACCCGTTTGGGCTTACCAGGTCTGTCCAGAGTCTTCCCCCACCCCCTGACCCAACTCACCACCAGATGGTGATCGGTTGACAGCTCCGCCCCTCTCTTCACCCGAGTGTCCAAAACATACGGCCTCAGATCAGATGAAACGATTATAAAATCGATCATTGACCTTTGGCCTAGGGTGCTCTGGTACCAGGTACACTTATGAGCACCCCTATGTTCGAACATGGTGTTCGTTATAGACAATCCATGACTAGCACAGAAGTCCAACAACAAACAACCACTCTGGTTTAGATCAGGGAGGCCGTTTCTCCCAATCACGCCTCTCCATGTGTCTCCATCATTGCCCACGTGCACGTTGAAGTCCCCCAGCAGAACGATGGAGTCTCCCACTGGAGCCCCATACAGGACTCCACTCAAGGTCTCCAAGAAGGCCAAATACTCCGAACTCTTGTATGGTGCATATGCACAAACAAGAGTCCGAGTTTTCCCCCCCACCAGCCGCAGGCGTAGGGAGGCGACCCTCTCGTCCACCGGGGTAAACTCCAACGTAGCGGCGCTCAACCGGGGGCTTGTGAGTATCCCCACACCCGCCCGGCGCCTCACACCCTGGGCAACTCCGGAGAAGAAAAGAGTCCAACCCCTATCCAGAAGTACGGTTCCAGAATCAAGACTGTGCGTAGAGGTAAGCCCCACCAGATCTAACCGGTAGCGCTCCACCTCCCGCACCAGTTCCGGCTCCTTCCCCCACAGAGAGGTGACATTCCACGTCCCCAGAGCCAGCGTCTGCTGCCCGGGTCTGGTCCGTCGAGGCCCCTGACCGTCACTGCCACCCGTGTGACAAGTTATGCTTCAAACTCCAGTCTTCGATTCACCCGAAGTGAACGAGGTAGGTTAAAAAAAAAAAAAAAAAAACGCCCTTAGTCTCAACTAATCAAATGTAAGTAACATTTTTAAAGAACCATAATCATGCGTTCACTCTTCATCCGACTCTTCAATCACAAGTTATGTCACGTTAAATCGTGTACTTAGTTAAAGCGTAACTCTCGCCAAAATGCAACCTAGGGTCTTTTTGTGAATGTACCCGAGTCAAACTTTTGTTTAAAAGCATATTTAGGACGGAAGCGCCACTTTTAAGATTTACCGTATTCTTGTTTTTCGGTCAAATGGCCTTTTGAATGGGAGTGCTAGGAGCACTTTTATGCTAGCCTCAAAATAGCTATTTTTAAACCACTAAGAAGGCTCGACACAACAGGAGACTTTGCTCCAAGTATCACCAGGGTAGGTTGACCAGATGCCCAGTTTCGGTGACCTGTCCCCAGCTGGAGCTGTCCCTGGAAATGTCCCCGGTTTTCACTGTGACTGACAGACCCGAAATTGGAATGAAATAGTCGTGCACCCTACAAGCACAGGCTCAAGATAGCCAGAGGAAGCCTCAGAGCTCAGAGATGTTCTAGAATGTCCATATTTAACGCTGCTAAAATGATCTTACTCTTTAACAGAAAGATCGACCTCCTTAGAAATCCTTTCCATAATGATGGCAGACAATTAGAATATTAATCTGAGCCTGTCAGTGGAAAAACAGGCACTTTTATGAACGTAAATACAAGCTGGACAATTGTTCTATTAACTTACATTGTAGCTTGTTTCACCGTTGCCGACTGCAGTGATCTCGTTTAATACTGGACCAATGTCAAAGGAAAATATTTCCTCAATAGTTTTAATTGTATCTGATACTCAATGAGCTGTTGTAGAAACAAGCCCAGCATGAAGCAATAAAGTAAAAGCTGTCAGAAAATGTAGTGCAGTAAACATTACAACATTTCCCTCTGAGGTGTAGTGGAGTACAAGTATGAAGTAGCAGCAGGGGCGATTCTAGGATCAGACCTTTAGGGGGCTCAGCCCCTAATGAGAATGTGACACGGATATAGTGCATGCAAAAGTGTTAATATGCACCATGAAATTACCAACTTCTTCACAACCGCACTCCTGCTCTCCCTCTGACAGATGTTGTCAATGCTGTCGTTAAGGTGTAGAGCCCCTGGTGATACTGGGAGCAAAGTCTTATGTTGTGTCGAGCCTTCTTAGTGTTTAAAAATAGCTATTTTGAGGCTAGCATCAAAGTGCCCCTAGCACTCCCATTCAAAAGGCCTTTTGACCCAAAAACAAGAATACAGTCAATCTTAAAAGTGGCGATTCCATCCTAAATATGCCTTTAAATGTCCGATGGCATGAAAATATCACTTTATGAGATTTTCTAACATTAATATGCGTTCCCCCAGCCTGCCATAGAAATGGCGATAGGTGTAAACCGAGCCCTGGGTATCCTGCTCTGCCTTTGAGAAAATGAAAGCTCAGATGGGCCGATCTGGAATCTTCCCTTTATGACGTCATAAGGGGAAAGGTTACCTCCCCTTTCTCTGCTTTGCCCACCCAGAGAATTTGGCCCACCCATGAGAGAGAGAGAGACATCATGGCTTTCAAACGAGCAAAGTGCAGTATTACAGTATACAGTATACAGTATTAGGGGACCACTAAGGCCTATATAAAAGAGACTTCAGATACAGTATTAGGGGACCACTAAGGCCTATATAAAAGAGACTTCAGATACAGTATTGGAGGACCACTAAGGCCTATATAAAAGAGACTTCAGATACAGTATTAGGGGACCACTAAGGCCTATATAAAAGATACTTCAGATACAGTATTAGGGGACCACTAAGGCCTATATAAAAGAGACTTCAGATACAGTATTAGGGGACCACTAAGGTCTATATAAAAGAGACTTCAGATACAGTATTAGGGGACCACTAAGGCCTATATAAAAGAGACTTCAGATACAGTATTAGAGGACCACTAAGGCCTATATAAAAGAGACTTCAGATACAGTATTAGGGGACCACTAAGGTATATATAAAAGAGACTTCAGATACAGTATTAGGGGACCACTAAGGTCTATATAAAAGAGACTTCAGATACAGTATTGGAGGACCACTAAGGCCTATATAAAAGATACTTCAGATACAGTATTAGAGGACCACTAAGGCCTATATAAAAGCATCCAAGGAGCACCATGTCATGGGACCTTTGAAGTTTGACTCAGGCACATTCACAAAAAGACTCTAGGTTGCATTTTGGCGAGAGTTAGTCTTTAAGGCAAGTCAAATCCTAAATAGTCACTTTTTTACGCTAATGTGAAGCAGCCAATTCAGTTTTGATATTTGCATATTGGGCTAACATTAGATAGCATATGGTAGTTGAGAGCGAACAGATTATATCGGGCTAATGTTAGCTAACATCAGACCTCGCGACAGGCACTTACCGATCAGAATGAGTCTTTAAATGACAAAACTGTTTGAGGTTTTAGTCTGGCGGTCTGAGATTTTTAATAAGCAGGTCTTGCTTTCAGCAGTTTTCTTTTCTACTTCTTGCGTGAAACTTTTAAATCATTGTGGTGGTCTGACTAATTTTTGTTTTTTTTGTTATTTAACCTTTATTTATCCAGGTAAGTCGATTGAGAATAATTTCTCATTTGCAATGTCGACCTGTTGCCAGTTATGGATTGGACATCACTAGTACCGTTAGATTTCCCGGTGGGCCGTTCTATTTGTGTGGGCTGCATGTGGTGCATGCCGTTCAAAACTTTATTTTTTAATAGCCCATAGAGACAAGAGAGATCATATGATTGGCCCACTTGTTTGTCTTTCATCTGAGCACTGGCCAATCACATCCTTGGTCTTTTGGCTGACCGGCCCACAGAGAGAAGAGAGATCACATGATTGGCCTTCTGGTTTGTCTGTCATCTGAATACTGGCAAATCACATCCTTCTATGGCCCACTTCCATCCTTCCATAGAGACAGTGCATGTAAGTCCCGCCCCCACCGGCGAGGAAAACTACTCCACTCCAAACATAAAATTGAAGCATCTTGAATCATAATTTTAGCACCCTTTGTCTGCCAGAGCAGTTAAGTTAGCTGTTAGTAAGCTAATGTTAGCTATATGGTAGCAAGCTAAGGCACTTTCAAACATAATACTATAGCTTTCTAAAATGTATCCAGATTCCACTAATGTTAGCCTATAACACATATTGCTTACTGCATGTATAAAATGCAGCTTTAGCTTAACTTACAGACTCATTATTTGTTTACTGTACAAGACTTCTTGATGACCTCCATGCTCCACCCTCAACCTTTAGCCATCTTGAGCCATCAAGAGCCAGGAAGCCTTGTTGAGGCAGTGAGTACACTCTATCATACTGTCTAACTTACCACTCAGCTAAGTGGTAGTATTAAGGGCTGGTATGTACGTAGATGTGAAGGGAATTGCAAAGACAGGTGGAGTCTGGCTGATTGTGGTGGGCTGGTCTTGGTCTCAAAAGTCCAGGGCAGATTTTTTACCCCAGTACAGCCCTGCAGGTTGCCATAGCAAGGAGTTTAAATGACAGCGAGTCATCCAATTATGACCATCACATTCCTGGGTGCTTTTTGAGTCATCCAATCACGATTCACAGATTGGCTGCTGCCGTTGCATGGCATACTTCATAGTCAGACAGAAATGTGACAACAATAAATTATATTATTTTATAGGCTATTTAACAGCTAACGTCCAAACTTCTGAATACATGCAAGTTATCAGAGTCATAATGCCTCAATTGAAGTCAAGTCTTGAGTCATTAACTTACAAATCCAAGTTGAGTCTCAAGTCATTATTTTTAGTTGTAAGTCATTAAAACCATGACTCAAGTTGACCTGACTCCAAGTCACCCCTGCCCTTTTCCAATCAGTGTCCACCTGACGGCTTCTCAGATGGTTCTGTGTCACAAACCATCTGACACGTCAGGTTAATACTATGTCACACTTTGTTGGCAAATCAAATTTTTGTGCAGGTGCACATTCCTGATCAACTACACTGTAAAGTGAATGTGATTGTTTATACTTTTTATCTGGCAATTCTTGAGGCAATAGATTGATGCTGTGATAACTTTAAACTGAGTTATACCTTCATTTTATAATATTGTAAGCTGCTGGGAAGTGTTTGGTTGTCTAATAAGCCTTCATACTCGAAGCCGCATACATGCGTATCGATGATGTCATCGCCACACCCCTCGACCTCTAACGTTGTGTAGCTAACGTTAAACATAGCAACGCTATAGTAACAACGCTAAAGTAGCTGACGCTCCAGCAGGGACGTAACGTTAACATTAGCTGCTATGGTTAGCTGTTTATAAAGTGTAAGTAGACAACTTATCAACTAGCTAGCTAATCTGTCTGCTTATCAACTCCTTGGATGGCTTATTGTAGAAAGGCTATCGCAAGAAAAACGTGTAGATTATCAAAAAGACATTGGATCATTGATGTTTGTTTGACTGCCGATGTTAGCTAGCGCGCTGCAATCATGTCCGTTGGCAGACAGAATTGCAAAATAATAACCAATCCAACAGCACATTATACAATGTAAAAAAAGACACGTTTCTTGCGGCGGCCTTTATAAAATGAGCAGTGGTGAAAGTTATTATAGTCTAGCATGTTATGATCGGAAGTGACTGAAGACTATGCTCTTCTTTGTTTTTGGTGAATTTCTGAAGCAGAAACAGCGCCACCTATAGGCCTGGAATATGAAGTAGCGTGTTGAGTCTTTTACAAATGGATCCGTTTGGACGCACATTTTTTTTAAATGGTTCCAGGGAAGACGGGGGAAAAAATTATTGTTTTGGCCTGAATCTTCCAACCTTTGCTCCCAGACCTCCAGTGCTTCCATGGGCCCTCTAGCACCTCTCTGGAGTCAAGCAGGTTGTCCGCTAGCCCCCTGCTTGATTCCCTGCTGACTTCTAACTACTGTGATTCTCGGCCTGCTAGCATAGCCTAACAGTCAGCAAGCCTCGGTTCTTCCCACTTCCCCTCTGTCCCCTCCATTGCAGTTTCACTGAACCAAAAGATGCAGAACCAGAACAAGTAGGATTATAATGTTTTCCAAACCAAATGACAATATAGGTTGTTTATTCCTACTCTAATACGACCCATAGGAGCATTATATGAATTAACGCCCTATCGTTGGCAAGAAAATACGCCCCACTACTTTTGTTTTCAAACAGAACACGGTCCCTGGTCTCCTGGCTGAAAGTCCTGTGTTTGTTTGACCCATCCACCCCCCCAACCTGCTATCTTACAAGGAATTTGGCGCTCTTATACTTTGTGACCTTATTTAATGCTTTGCTCATATGGCCCCTTCCGCACATTCTGGTGCACTCACCCTCTTTACCTGCTAAATCCTCCACTTTATTCACCAGCTGGTCTCTATCTGTCTATTTGCTGCTGAGCTACACCAAACTCTTTGGTACAGTGGGTTTTAGAGTCCTGAAATGGACTCTGATGAGAGGTAAACGTCTGGCATCTTAAGGCATATTGGTGGTGGTAGAGCGTGGTCCCCCCTGAAGCCCTTTGAGTGTATGATTAAGTGCTATATAAATGTATGGAATTATTATTATTATTATTATTATTATTATTATTATTATTATTATTATTATTATTATTGTTGTTGTAGAGCTGTGAGTGTGAACCAAAACAGTAAAGGTTTGGGCCTTAAAACATGAAAAGAGTGAGTTAAAACCTCTCTGTAGAGCTGAGAGGAGTCGGGATAATTCTCTGTGGATTTGTGACTGGCAGCAACCCCGCTCACATTACACATGCTACTTGAATCCCTTTTTATTTTAAAAAATCTAAAAAATTCCACTTGATTAAATTATTGTACTCATGTCAGACACAATATCAACTGAAAAAGCATCAGTAATGTTCAGTAATGATTGCATCATATGTTGATGGGTTGATGCTGATGCTTGTTTGTCTTCACACCTCTGCTGGCAGTGACACCTCATTGGTCGAGATGTCATCATCTGACTAACCCATGCAGGTGTGAACAAACTTCCTGTCCAGAGGGGTTCAGCACACCGCCTTTAGGAGCCACTAATGGGCTGCAAAACATTGTTCTTAGAGGGACTAATCAAATCTCACGGGACCTGTTGGGAACTGTTTGTGTGTCTTATGATGCCCACTATACACAACAAAGTAAATGGTCATTTAGCCCATCAAACGCTGATCTATTCCACATAAACTTTGCCTCATTTAACTTGCTGAAGAGTTTTTTTTAATGCAGTTTTTATTTTTAATACCATATGATTGTAAACAGGGCCTGAAGTTAACTTTTTTGGCCACCAGCCACACCAGCCAATGTTTTACCTGATGAAGGTGAAATACAGGAAATGCACGAGCATTGTTCTACCCGTCTGGGTGTAGATTTTAGGCCCTTGTTGTAAGTATGAGGGGTATCACTGTGGTTGTTCACTTGTACCTTATAGTTATGATACACTTTCACCTTTAGGAGGTGTTGGCACTTCCTATGTTGATCTGTGATGTGGACATATATAAACATTAGAGGAAAAATTCAAAGTGATATCTTTTATAACTTGTTATCCAGCAGGCGGTTGCATTTTCAAATTCGTCAAACAATCACAGGACTGTCACCCAGAAGACTGGGATTAGGGTCCCGTTTTAAAATAAACTGTGATTTGTTTTTTTTACTTTACGGAACTACGTCCCCTTCTGCGTCACGTGTGAACAGAATGTACAAATGAACTGATATTAGTTCAGTTCAGTTTTATTTATATAGCACATTTAAAAACCATAGTTGACCAAAGCGCAACCCCCCCCCCCCAAAAAAAAAGACAGTATATACAAACAATACACAATACTAAATAATCAACAGTTGAAAAGGGTCAAGGTGTCAAAGATCAACTTGAATTGGAAGCCAATGCATAGTAATGGGTTTTAAGCAAGGACTTGAATGTTTCAACAGTCCAAGATGTTCTTATATGAACAGGTAGAATATTCCAGAAGTTTGGAGCAGCCACTGCAAAGGTTCGGTCACCTTTGTTTATTAACCTGGATCTGGGCACATCGAGGAGCATCTGATTGGAAGACCTCAGTGCTTTGACAGGTGTGTGGACATGTAAAAGCTCTGATAAATAAGAAGGCGACAACTCATTTAAAATCTTAAAAACAAGCAATACAATTTTAAAATCAATCCTGAAACAGACAGGAAGCCAGCGGAGGATGGCCAAAACTGGTGTAATGTGGTCACGTTTTTTGATCCAAGTTAAAAGTCGAGCTGCTGCGTTCTGGACTAACTGTAACCGATGAAGGGATGACTGATCCATTCCAACATATAAAGAGTTGAAATAGTCTAATCGAGACGTAATAAATGCATGTATGACTTTTTCGAAGTTATTGTGCCGCAGGTAGGGCTTAACCTTAGCCAAAAGTATCAGCTGGAAGAAACTGGTTTTAACAAGAGAACAAATCTGTTTGTCAAATTTCAGATTCAGCTTCTTAGTAAAAGGATGACTATGGGAACCTAAATTACCTAGAGCACCAACACGGGCACTAAAATGTTCAGCACGACCAGACACAACAAGTCTTTCAGTCTTATTTTCATTGAGACAGAGAAAATTCTGATCCAACCATATTTTGAGATCTCTCGGGCAGTTAAGCAAAGGCTGGATAGTGTCCTTATCGTTGTTTTTTACAGGCAAATAGATTTGTACATCGTCTGCAAAACCATGGAACAAAATATTATGTTTTTTTAAAATGGACCCCAAGGGCAGCATGTACAGAGAAAATAGTATGGGTCCCAAAATGGAACCTTGGGGGACCCCACAAGAAAGAGGGGCAGCAGATGAAGAGCAATTACCAAGGTGGACAGCAAAACTCCTGTCAAGTAAGATTCAAACCATTTGAGGGCTATGCCTGTAATGCCAACACTTTGTTTGAGTTGGGATAAGAGGATAGAGTGGTTGACAGTGTCAAAGGCAGCAGTCAAATCTAAAAGCACCAAAGCAGCAGATTTTCCTGAGTCAACCGCTAAGAGAAGGTCATTATAGAAGGACAGTTTCAGTACTGTGGCGGGGCTTAAAACCAGACTGGAACTTTTCATAAATACTTAAGTCATCTAAAAATGATTGAAGTTGATTAAAAACAACCCTCTCCAAGACTTGTGAAAGAAAGGGAAGCTAAGAAATAGGTCTAAAATTTGAAAAAACTGACGGATCCAGATTATTTTTCTTTTTTTTTTAAAGTGGTTGCACAACAGCATGTTTAAAGCAGCTGGAACACACCCTGAGCTGAGAGATGTATTAACCAGGGATAAAATACTGGACCCAACAGTGTTAAAAACATCTTTGAGTAAGCGTGCAGGAATACGGTCCAGCAGGCAGTGTGCAGGATGAAGCTGCTTGACTATGTCATAGAGAAGGTGGAGTGAAACTGGCTCAAACTGCTGGAAGACAGCTGGGCATAAAGGAGGAACAGAGGGGTCACTGGTAAAAACAGTGGATGAAAAGCTCAGACCAGCAATTTTATCAATGAAGTGTTTCAGGACGTTTTCACACAACAATGTGGATAGCACAGCAGTCAGTTTCACAAGGGTTAATAAGAGAATTAAACACTTTAAAAAGAACCTTAGTCCTTTGGGTGTTATTAGCAACCAGGTGAGGTAAACAATTAGTTTTGGCAGATTTAACTGCTCCTTGGTATTTCTGTAATGTGTCCTGTACAATTTTAAATAACACTTGGACTTTTTCCATTTTCTCTCACCTTTTCTGCAGGCACGTCTGAGAGAGCGGGTAGTGTCATTCAGCCATGGTTCCAAAAGTGCTTTAGTGCATTTCTCCCTCAATGGAGCAACAGAGTCCAATGTCTCAGTACAAGTACAGTCAAAGAGGTTGGTGAGTTCCTCAACATTACGATTACAATCTTCGAGATTGTACAACAGTGAGTCTTTGAAAGCAGCAGAAAACTGTGAGGCAGTTAGAGGCCTAACTGCACGCACACAGCGTGCGGGAACAGCAGTAGAAACGTTTGTGCAGGGGACATTCACAGTAAATAAGACCTACTATGTTTCAACCAGCCATTAAGTTCTGAAATAGGCTATGTAAGAAGCACACCAGCCTAGTGAGAGTAATAAACATAGATCATAAATTGAACAGTCTGTGGTCATCATGTTATCAGCCTAATTAAATGTTCCTTCAAAGCCTGGCTCCCAAACTTACATACAGTGCCCTCGAGTCAAACTTGCATAGTATTCCAGACACTGCTAATTCACAGCCGCCGGGTCCGTCAGCCCCGGCTCCAGCACCAGACAAGAGGTCCCCTCACCGTCCTCTGGGTCTGATAACAGCGCCCGGTCCTGCCGCGAAGCGGCTCGGGTGGATGTCACGTCCTCCTCCATATCCAGATACCGACAGAACATGTCCGCATCCTTGGCTGTAGTGAATGTGAGCATTCTCCCTCCGCAGGTTACTCTCACGGTTACCGGATAAATAAAAAAGTTTGAGACGCCTTTAGCATGTAACTTACGCTGTACTCCTAAAAATTCCTGGCGCCGCTGGATGGTTAAGGCACTGTAGTTAGGCTTAAAGCGCAGCGTTGCGTTGGAATCACGAATCGTGCCTTTCTCCTGTACTTGTCTCGCCCCCTGAGGGATTGCTTGGCGGTCTTGGTATCTCAAACACCTGAAAATCAGTGTACGTGTCGTTGGACCCTTGCCGTAGATTCTGTGCGCTCTGTCAATTTCGATGGTAGCCCTGTTCTATAAAGAGGGGATCCACACCGGTAACTGATTTTGCAGGAATCCAACTGGGTCATCTTTTTCGCTGCCCTCTTTCAGTCCAATGATGTGCACATTGTTGAGTCTCGATCTGTCCTCCATTTCGGCTAGCTTAAATTCAAATTTCTTCATGTCATCAATGAAGGCTTTCACCATGTTTCTCATCTGCCTGTTGTCTCCCTGCGTCTTGTCTAGTCGTTGCACCAGGTCCCGTACCGTAGCTCCCTGCCTCTCAAGCTCTGTCCTGATGTGTTGCAGCAAGGTGTCAATTTCTGCCAACGCTTCCTTCACGGCGTTGTGGACCACTGATTGAAGCATATCTTATTTCTTTTCCAGGACCTTGGCCATAACGTTCTCCATGTGTAAGTCCGCGTTAGCATCAGTAGCCATGCTAGTCGTCACCATGTTGGTAGACATCTGTGCTCAGGTAAACGGCAGCGAGACCTGCTTTTTGGCTCCTGCATGCTTTCCAATAAGTCACCATGGTAACAAATAAAAAGGTTGATGTTGAATAAAAAAGAATAGACCTGGTTTTTAATGAAAATGCAGAGGTGGGTGCGGAGCCTCAGTTCTGAGCAACCATTGCGATCATCGGTCACGTGATTCGCTGAATGGTGTTTTAAGCCCCCAACCTCTCCTTCCAGGCAGCGCTGCGACCGTTGACTTCAAGGCACTTAACCCTAACCATAACCATTGCCTAATCCGAGTGCCTTCCAGGTAGCGTTGGCTGGAAGGAGACGTTGGGGGCTTAACCCTTGTGTTGTCCTCCGGGTCACCGGGACCCGGAGGACAACACAAGGGTTAACTATACGTTTATTTGACGTTTTGTATTGGCCTGGCGTTGAGCTTAACCTGTCTCTAACTATGTATTTGCTGCTGAGCTGCAACAAGCTCTTTGGTTCAGTGTTTTTTTAGAGAGGCCTGAAATGGACTCTGATATGTGGTGAGCGTGTTCCCCCCGCAGAGCGCTTTGAGTGTCTATGATAAAGCACGGTATAATTTATTGAATTGTTATTATTATTATTATTATTATTATTAGTAGTAGTAGTAGTAGTAGAGCTCTGAGAGTAAACCAAAACAGGAAGGTTTTGGGCCTTAAAACAAACAAAAAACTGTGATTTAAAATCACTGTAGAGCTGAGAGGAGTCGGGATAATTCTCTGTGGATTTGTGACTGGCAGCAACCCCTCTCACATTACACATGCTAATTGAATCCCTTTTTATTTTAAAAAATCTAAAAAATTCTGATTGATTAAATTATTGTACTCATGTCAGACACAATATCAACTGAAAAAGCATCAGTAATGTTCAGTAATGATTGCATCATATGTTGATGGGTTGATGCTGATACTTGTTTGTCTTCACACCTCTAATTGCAGTGACACCTCATTGTTCGAGATGTCATCATCTGACTAACCCATGCAGGTGTGAACAAACTTCCTGTCCAGAGGGGTTCAGCACACCGCCTTTAGGAGCCACTAATGGGCTGCAAAACATTGTTCTTAGAGAGACTAATCAAATCTCACGGGACCTGTTGGGAACTGTTTGTGTGTCTGATGATGCCCACTATACACAACAAAGTAAATGGTCATTTAGCCCATCAAACGCTGATCTATTGGGAGATGAGTTTTGACATTTCAGTTTTAGCTCTGCTAATTAAGACACCATAGCATACACACAAACTTTACCTCATTTAACTTGCTGAAGAGTTTGTTTGAATGCAGTTTTTATTTTTAATACCATATGATTGTAAACAGGGCCTGAAGTTAACTTTTTTGGCCACCAGCCACACCAGCCAATGTTTTACCTGATGAAGGTGAAATACAGGAAATGCACGAGCATTGTTCTACCCGCCGACGTGGCAGGTAGATTCACAGTTTTAGCGGCCAATCGCAAAATTCACCTGTGTTTGGATCATGGTTGGGTGTTGATTTTAGGCCCTTGTTGTAAGTATGAGGGGTATCACTGTGGTTGTTCACTTGTACCTTATAGTTATGATACACTTTCACCTTTAGGAGGTGTTGGCACTTCCTATGTTGATCTGTGATTTGGACATATATAAACATTAGAGGAAAAAGTCAAAGTGATATCTTTTATAACTTGTTATCCAGCAGGCGGATTTCTTTTCAAATTCGTCAAACAATCACAGGACTGTCACCCAGAAGTCTGGGATTAGTGTCCCGTTTTAAAATAAACTGTGATTTTTTTTTTTTTGTTTTCTGCGTTACGTGTGAACAGAATGTACAAATGCACTGATATTACAATAACAAGATATTTTTCTAATTATTACTAAGTAGTGCTGGTGCCTTTACCTAACCAAACTGCGACTGTTTAAAACCGCGTCAGTTAGGGACTGTTCGTTTTTTATTTAAGAGGCTACTGGAGGAGTTTTGGGATCTTTAGTCAAAATAGAGTTGACCCTCCCTTCGCCAGCAATACATTTTTCCATGACCCTCCAAATGATTGGGAAACGAGGCATGACCCTCCCCAACGATGTATTGATGCCTTCCGTACTGGTTTTCACTTGGCAAATATGTACAGATAGCCACTGTTGTTTTACAATCATGATATACATGACTTAACCTCTGCTTTCTCATCTTACACATCACACTCCACCAAGATGGTGGCCATTTCAGTAGATCTACTCACTATGAGTCAAAAATGAACTGCAGTTTTATTTGACAGTCAGTGTGTTCAATGAGTTTACAACATCTCAGCGGTTCTTCATTGCTCATTAAAAACTGTAAAAACTGATAACGGAAAACGGTTCTTGAGTGACAGATGTGTGCCTGTGTTCGGAAAATTAAATCTAGTCAGGATAAACAATATGTATGTACTAATTGTGTTTTAAAGTCTGGATATTTTCGGCCTATAAAATCATTTTATTTCATCATATACTAGTCGTGGCATCATGATACCGGCGCCATGAATATTTTAGACTTTTTTTGACAAATTATTCTATGACTGTTTTCGACATACTATGACATTTTTTTGGACTTTTTTAGACATACCATACTATTACTTTATTTGACTTACTATACTCTGACTTTTTTTGATTTTTTTCGACCTAGTATACCATGACTTTTTTTCGACAATCTATACTACGACATTTTTATAATTTTTTTTAACATACTATATTATGACTTTTTTTTACTTCTTTCGACGTACTTTACTCTGACTTTTTGGGACTTTTTTGGACATACCATACTATGACTTTTTTTTTTTTTTACTTTTTCGACATACTATACTATGACTTTTTTGGGACTTTTTTTCGACATACAATACTTTTACTTTTTTATCACTTTTTTTGACATACTGTACTGTGACTTTTTTGGACTTTTTTGACATACTATACTATGACTTTTTGTGGACTTTTTTCGACATACTATACTATGACTTTTTGTGGACTTTTTTCGACATACTATGCTATCGCCCGTGCTGCACTGGGACACTCTGACCATGTCATGGTTCACCTGATCCCCGCCTACAGGCAGAAACTAAAGCTCTGCAAACCTGTAGTGAGGACATCAAGGAAGTGGAGCAGTGAGGCTGTGGAGGATCTCCAGTCGTGTTTGGACTCTACCGACTGGGATGTGTTCAGGACTGCTACCAACAGTCTGGATGAGTACACAGAGGCTGTGACATCATACATCAGCTTCTGTGAGGACTGCTGTATTCCATCAAGCACCAGGGTGAGTTACAACAACGACAAACCCTGGTTCACAGCCAAACTCAGAAGGTTAAGGCTGGGCAAGGAAGAGGCCTTCAGGAGTGGGGACAAAGACAGATTTAAAGAGTCAAAGTACAAGTTTAGCAAGGCAGTGAAGGAGGCTAAACGACGCTACTCTGAGAAGCTCCAACACCAGTTCTCAACTAATGAGTCTGCGACTGTCTGGAAAGGACTTAGGCAGATCACCAACTACAAGCCTAAACCCCCCCACTCCTTCAATGACCGACACCTAGCCAACGACCTGAACGAGTTCTACTGTCGATTTGAAAGACAAAAGGACAGTCCTCACACCATCCCCCACAACACCTCCCTACAGTTACAGTCACTGTGCATCACCTCCACCTCCCCCACCTCAACAGGGTCCTGGGCCCCCCCATCAATGCCCTCCTTAACGGTCCCCTCCATCTCCACCCCCCCTCCCACCTCAGTGACGACTCTCTCCATCCACGAGAGGGACGTCAACAGACTCTTTAGAAGACAGAATCCAAGGAAAGCTGCTGGACCGGATGCTGTCTCCCCATCCAGCTTGAAGCACTGTGCTGATCAGCTGTCTCCAGTGTTCACAGACATTTTTAACAACTCTGTGGTTATGAAGTCCTTTGAGCGCCTTGTGCTTTCACACCTCAAAGCCATCACCGACCCCCTCCTGGACCCCCTGCAGTTTGCCTACAGAGCCAACAGGTCTGTAGACGATGCAGTCAACCTGGCCCTCCACTACATCCTCCGGCACCTGGACTCCGCAGGAACCTACGCCAGGATCCTGTTTGTGGACTTCAGCTCTGCCTTTAACACCATCATCCCGGCTCTGCTTCAGGAGAAGCTCTCCCAGTTTGGTGTGCCTGACTCCACCTGCAGGTGGATCACTGACTTCCTGTCTGACAGGTAGCAGCATGTGAAGCTGGGGAAACACGTCTCCGATTCACAGTCCATCAGCACCGGATCCCCCCAGGGCTGCGTTCTTTCTCCTCTGCTCTTCTCCCTGTACACTAACAGCTGCACCTCCAGTCACCAGTCCGTCAAGCTTCTGAAGTTTGCAGACGAGACCTCCCTCATCGGACTCATCTCTGATGGGGATGAGTCCGCCTACAGGTCGGAGGCTGATCACCTGGTGACCTGGTGCAAGCAAAACAACCTAGAGCTCAACGCTCTAAAGACAGTGGAGATGGTTGTGGACTTCAGGAAGAACCCAGCCCCACCTGCCCCCATCACCCTCTGTGGTTCCACAATTGACACTGTGGAGTCTTTCCGCTTCCTGGGAACTATCATCTCCCAGGACCTCAAGTGGGAGCTGAACATCAGCTCCCTCGTCAAGAAAGCACAACAGAGGATGTACTTCCTGCGGCAGCTGAAGAAATTCAACCTGCCAAAGACAATGATGGTGCACTTCTACACAGCCATCATTGAGTCCATCCTCACATCCTCCATCACCATCTGGTACGCTGCTAGCACGGCCAAGGACAAGGGCAGACTGCAGCGTGTCATTCGGTCAGCAGAGAAGGTGATTGGCTGCAATCTGCCGCCGCTCCAGGACCTTTATGCCACCAGGACTCTGAAGCGTGCTGGAAAGATTGTGGCCGATCCCTCCCACCCCGGACACAAACTCTTTGAGCCACTCCCCTCTGGCAGGAGGCTGAGGTCCATCAGGACCAAAACCCCACGCCACATGAACAGTTTTTTCCCCTCCGCCACTAGCCTTATCAACAAGGCCCGGAAACCACCCTGACTCTCTCCACACCCCACCTCGGGCTCCTCATGCCACTGCACCTACTCTGCTGTAGCATTCCTTTTTACTACTATTTAACTTATTTTACTATTTATTTACTTTTATTTTATCGTTATTAATACATTCTGTGTGTATATGTTTATATTTATATTATTTATATTCTTTTTATCCTTCTTATATTTGAATGTGTGACATGCACCAACAACACCATGACAAATTCCTTGTATGTGCAACTTACTTGGCAATAAAGCCCTTTCTGATTCTGATTCTGATGACTTTTTTTCGACATACTGTAATATTATTATTATTATTTTTTTTTTCGACATACTATACTATGACTTTTTCTGGACTTTTTTCGACATACTATACTATGACGTTTTATGGACTTTTTTCGAGATATTATACTATGACGTTTTTTCGACAAACAAGACTATGACTTTGTTTTTACTTTTTTCAACATACTATACTAAGACTTTTTTTTGACATACTGTACTATGACTTTTTTTTTACTTTTTTTGTCATACTATACTATAACTTTTCTTTACTTTTTTCGACATACTATACTTTGATTTTTTTTCGACATACTAAACTATGACTTTTTTGGACGTTTTTCGACATACGATACTATGACCTTTTTATCACTTTTTTGACATATTATACTTGGACTTTTTTGGAATTTTTCGACATACTATACTATGACTTTCTTTCGACATACTATAGTTTTACTTTTTTTTTTACTTTTTGTAATACTACACTATGACTTTTTTCGACATACGATACTATGACTTTTTATAATTTTTTCCGATGTACTATTTCATCACTTTTTCCGACATACTATACTATGACTTTTTTTTTGACATACAATACTGTGACTTTTTTTTACTTTTCTCGAAATAATATACTATGACTTTTTTAGACCTTTTTTGACATATTATACTATGAATTTTTTTATTACTTTTTAAAAATATTATACTGTGACTTTTTTGACATACAATACTACGACTATTTCTGGCCTTTTTTCGACATTCTATACTATAACTTTTTATGGACTTTTTTCGAGATATTATGACTTTTTTCAACATACTATACTATGACTTTTCTTGGACTTTTTTCAACCTACCATACTATGACTTTTTTATACTTTTTTCGACATACTATACTGTGACTTTTTTTTGACATGCTATACTATGATTTTTTTTTTACTTTTTTTGACATACTATACTATGATTTTTTTTTACTTTTTTCGACATACTATACTATGACTTTTTTTTACTTTTTTCGACATACTATACTATGACTTTTTTTCCGACATACTATATTCTGACTTTTTTTCCGACATACTATATTCTGATTTTTTTTCCGACATACTATATTCTGATTTTTTTTCCGACATACTATATTCTGACTTTTTTTCGACATACTGTACTATAACTTTTTTCGACATGCTATACTATAACTTTTTTTAGACTTTTTCCGACATACTATACTATAACTTTTTTTTCGACATACTATACTATGACTTTTTCTGGACTTTTTTCAGCATTCTATACTATGACGTTTTTTGGACTTTTTTTGAGATACTATACTATGACTTTTTTTTTTACTTTTTCGGACTCTTTCTTTCTGCAGCTTTTCCAGAGTAAATTCCAATGAAAACATTTTTTCAAAACACTAATTTCCTTCAATGACAATCCAAACATACAATTTTGAACAGTCCAAGCATTACCAAGAGAAAAGTGTAAAAAGAAAACCTATGCTACATTAAAGCTCAGTTTATTGCGCTATGATGTGCCCTAGCACACATTTCTGGGCCCTGTAGAAAGGCATTTTCTATGGGCCCGCCCCGCATCCACCATCCATTTCCTCCAGAAAGGACTTGAATTGGCAATGATTTAACCCTTTGGTTCTAATGAAATTAACTGCTTGTGTTATTACGTGATCCATTTTCAAGGCTTTGCAATACAACGATTCCTGGTGTATGATGCAGTGATACACTGTCAGCTCACCTGCGCCGTTCACCTCCCGCATCTTCTCCTGAATCCTGCCCACCAATCCGTTCTTTTGCCCGCACATCGCAGGCGCACCATCTGTCGTTAGTCCCACAAGTTTATCCCAAGGCAGACCTGTAGCGGTCCTGACGTGCAAATCGGTCGTCTGGTGAATTTGCAGCCATAACCCTGCAAAAGGACAAAATAGCCAATTTGTCTCTCTTTCTATTCATTCTTTTCCTTCTCAGTACCTGCTCATTAATGTTATGGCTGCCATTAAAGAAACATTTTGAAATAAAAGCCAAAATTCTGACTTCCTCCATAACCTCCCTAATTTTAGTGCAACAGCGTCCTGCGTCTGATGTAATTGTTATTGTTCTTTTGCGCATGCGGGTCAGTTCGAAACCGCAAACAGTTCACACTGGAATCTGATATAGGCCATGTTATAAAAGGTCATGTGAACAGGCGGAAAAAAAAAAATCGGATCTGAGCAAAAAAATCCTCTGACTTTTTTTTGACATACAATAATATAACTTTTTTTGGACTTTTTTGGACATACTATGCTATAATTTTTTTCGACATACAATAATATAACTTTTCAGGACTTTTTTTGACATACTATACTATGTTTTCTGGCTGATCCTGTCTGAGCAACTTTTCTGTTTAGTAAGTGATTCATATTTTTATTAGGATAATTTAAAATAAAACTGGCATTTTCCTATTGTCAACAAATCCCATGAAAATTGTAAAAACACCAATGAATTGATCTTTCTAACATGTTGTGCCGATGCATGGATAACCTGCAGTGTGTAGCGAAGGCCTCCAGGTGTCACTCTAACGCTGTTGTAAAGCTGCAACCTCAGTGTTGGTGAAATCTGTTCACATTCCTTCAATCTCTGCTCCATTCTGTCAACATCTCTTATAGCCAGCTATATCTCCACAGCACTGTGGAGTAAGGGCTGGCTACACCACAGATGCATTCTGGGAGGGGACAAAAAACACTCTGGGATGTTTGCATTTCTTTGAACCAATCACAACGGTCTTGGGCGGCGCTGAGCTCCGGATACAGCGACGGTGGCTCTGCTAAATAGTCGGAGGAAGGAACTTGTTTTGGTGGAACATTTGCACCCCGCAAAAGAAAACGCCTCATACAATATTACATGAAGTTAAATGTTGACATAATACAGTAACGGCAACACACAGCGAGAGGAAGGTGATGCCGGATGTCGGGCAGTTATCCTGGAAATGTACTTCCGTTGATCCAGAAATGCATTTCCATTGATTCATGCTTCATGTAAAATCTATCCCTCAGTGCCATACAAACATATTTTGGATGCACCGTTTGAAGCCGTCATTTACACGCGGCTGTCAGCCATGAGCAGCTCCACAACAGCCTACATTTGATTTCACACAAGCGATTTCTCACAGTAATGGCTGCCAGGTGTAATGACGAGCAGCGGCGGTGACAAGACGTGACAGCGGCGGCAGTGGGAAATGATGGAACGTCTCGACGACGCAGCTGACAAAGAGAACACAAAGACCCGAGGCTAATTACAGCCGCTGTCAACAGGGCTTTATTAAAGAAAAAAAAGAAAACACACACACACACACACACACACACACACACACTGATTGATATTTTTTGGCCAGCAGGCATGTTGGCTGCTCAAATGTTTTTTTTTTTTTTAATAATTTATTTTTTAAATGAGATGAATTCAAAATAAAACCGACATGTGAAAACGTTCCAGCTGGCAGCTGCCACCTCAGTATATCTTTCAAACGAGGCTGCAGACAAAAATACTGCATGTTTGTACAATAAGTCGCCTTTTCCAGTGGTGGAATGTAACTCCGTACGGTTAAATTTTTTTTCAATTGCTAAACGACACTGGGCACAACTGGAGTCACATGTGCAAAACTCAAACTACAGTCTGTGTGAAGTCTGTGTGCGTTATGCGCTGGTGCTACCCGAACTGACTATGTACTCCGGTAAGAGAGTCGCTGCAACCTTTGGTTTCAGTTCAACAGATTTATTGACATCCAATTCCAGCAGGTCTTCTGCCCCATGAGCAGAAGATTAGGGGTCACGGGATCAGGATCGGCAAGATCCAATGAAGCATAGCCTAACGGTTAGGAATTGAGGATTCCCTCAATTTCAATGAGGACGGTCTGTAGTACCTCCTCAGCGATGACTTGGTCCTTCAGGATGGTTTGGAGAGATGCCTTTACAGATTTAATTTCCCTCTCCCATGTTCCACCAAAATGTGGAGTCAGAGGCGGGTTAAATTTAAAGGTGATGCACTGTGTTGCTAGCTGTTCCCTGAGCGATGGTTCCAGTGCCTCAAACGCCTCCTGAAGCTCCTTGTCCCCACCGCGAAAGTTGGTGCCTCTGTTGCATAAAATCTCGAAGGGTTTCCCTCTTCTTGCGATGAAGCGGCGGAGAGACAAGATAAATTAATCAGTGTCCATACTAGGAAGTAGGTCAAGGTGAAAACACCTGGTAGTGAGACACTTGAACACAATGCCCCATCATTTCTCCTGACGCCGTCCTATCTTGACCATATATGGGCCGAAGCAGTCCACACCAGTCGACCAAAAGGGGGGCTTGTTGAGTCGGAGTCGAGCAGCTGGGAGGTCTGCCATTTTAGGGATCACCGGCTTACTTGCGACACTCCACACATTGCCGCTGGTGTTTCTTGATGGCTTGGCGGCCTCTGAGGATCCAATAGGTCCTTCTGATCTCTGCGAAGATTTGCTCAGGACCTGCATGGAGTAAACGATCATCATAATCTTGCACCAACAGCTGTGTAATGGGGTGATCAGGCGCAAGAACAATAGGATGAACGGCATCTTCAGGCAAATCCTCGGCTTTATGGAGACGACCTCCAACTCGGATAAGGCCTAGAGTCTGGTCGTACTCCGGGGAAAGTGGACTGAGACGACTGGTAGGTCGGACAGGGTGAGAATGCTGCAGAGCATTGATTTATTGTGGGAAGCTCTCACTCTGCGCTTGCCTAAGGAGGACTACTTCAGTGTCCAGTCGGTCTGAAGCAGACATAGGGAGTGCTGCTGCCCCATGAAGGGACTGGTGAGTAGCCTGCAGTAGGTCAGACCAGGTGTTGTACTGTGTTGGGTCAGGAGCAGATGCATCAAGGACAGTGAGCTGACCACAGAATGTGAATTTCCTGAGCTCACCTGCATCTTCTGATTTCACAGTATGGATAGCTGGCCTTTGAGCAGGGTGATCATACAGGAAATCCGGTCCATTCTTCCAGCGGGTAGGTTGAGTCAGCTGATGTAATGACTTTCCTCGTGTGATGTCATCCGCCTGGTTCTGCTCCGACGAGACGTACCTCCAGTTTGTAGCATCCGTGAGCTCCTGTATTTCGCCTATACGCGTCCCAATGAACACTTTATATTGAGACGAGTCGGACTGAATCCAGCTGAGTACAGTCGTAGAGTCTGACCACATTGTTGTCTGCCTAATAGGTATGGAAAGTTCAGTATGTAGCAGTTTGGCCAGTTGAGCTCCAGTCAGTGCGGCACTGAGCTCCAAGCGAGGCATGGAGAGCTGTCTTCGTGGAGCAACACGAGATCTGGACATAACAAATGACACGTGCACATGACCTTCATTGCCTTCAGCACGCAGATAGGCGACAGATCCATACGCCTTTTCTGAGGCGTCACAGAAGACATGCAGGTCCACAGGAGAGTGATCAGAATCAAGGCTGACTGGCATGTAGCACCGAGGCATGTTAATGTGATGGAGATGAGATAGCTCGTTCTCCCATGATTGCCATACAGAGAGGAGTTCACCGGTGATAGGCTCATCCCAGCCTTACTCATTCCTCCAGAGAGCCTGGATCAAGACCTTCGCCCGCGTGGTGTAGGGGATAATGTATCCGAGTGGATCATATTGTGATGCCAACACTCTGTATACATTTCTCAGTGTAGGCTTCGTGGCTACTACTTGGCGGTGCTTGTAACCGATGGTGTTATATGGACAATGCCACCGGAGACCTAGTGTTGACTCCTGGGGATCAGCTCTGTCGGCAGTTAGCCACAGCTCGCAGCCCTCTGACCTTGCCTCTGGGGGGAGATGATCGATGACCTCTGGTTGATTGCTCGCCCATTGTCTCATATCGACTCCACCGTCAGCGAGCAGTACTCTCATCTTGTCGATAAGCTGTTTTGCCTGTGATGTAGAATGAAGAGACTGCAGGCAGTTATCTACATAAAAGGCATTGATGACGGAGTCCAGTACCTCTTGGTTACCTGAGCTGTTGTCCTTGGCATGCCGTTGCAATGCATATATAGCACAGCACGGACTGCAGGCAGTGCCGAAGGGTAGGACGCGACATTCGTAGATATCAGGGTTGCGGTCTCTCTCCATATCCCGCCAGAGGAAGCGGAGAAGTGGTTGATCTTCAGGAAGGAGCCTGATCTAGTGGAACATCCCACGGATGTCCCCGCTTATGGCGACTGGATACTCCCTGAACCTAAGGAGTACACCCAGTAGTGTTGAACCAAGGTTAGGTCCAGGAAGCAGGGTGTCATTGAGGGCAAGTTGTTGGTATTTGAAGGAGCAGTTAAATACCACTCTGGCCTTTGTTGTGGTGAACAAGGTGATGAAGAATATACCATGATTAGTTAGATTGACTTGCCTCATCACTACTAATCTTCACAACGTACTCAGCCATCACTAGCTTGTGTATCTCCTCCTTGTAAACCCCGGCTAGATCTGGACTGCTGGCCAAGCGCCGCTCGGTAGCTCTTAGGAGGGGCATCACTGCAGCTGGAGGAGCATGTAGCCTGGGTGCCGCTGCTTTGCGTAGAAGAGGTGTAGCGTAGCGAAATATTCCATCTACTGTGACACGAATGGTTTGCTTCTCCAGTGTGTTGATAGCTACCTGGTCTTGCTTAGAATGCATAGATTCCTTTTCAGATCTGTATGGCAGTGTGTCGATTTGCCAAAGCCTTTCAACGTGCTGATACAGGTCTTGAACAGGAGATAGGGATGCTGTATACAGACAGGAGGCTTCTCTGGTGGGGTTCTGGAGGAAGTTGGTAGGTCCCTGAATAGCCCAGCCTAACAATGTGGATATGGCTACCGGGCTACCTGGAGGTCCTATCCGCACAGGGCATACTGGAGTGATTAAATGGGGATGGTCGGAACCAATGAGGAGCGTGGGCTGTACTCTATTGAATCCATATATTGATACTCCACTCAGATGGTTATACCTCTTCTTGAGGGACTCCGCTGGACATGACTTTTCGGCGAGACTCAGCTCATCTGTAGTAAAGGCATGGTGTATGGGGTATTTCACCTGTGTGTTGGTCTGAGACGACACCTCAAATGATACAGAAGCACCTTTGAGCTTCACAACATCCTGTCGAATGGTTCTAAGGGGCAAGACTTCTTCCTCCTTGTAGAGACCAAGATGTTTGGCGACAGCAGGAAGGATAATGGTTCGTTCAGAGCCGTCATCCAGTACGGCATGTGTATTCAGGGTCTTGCCTCCATGGTGATTCTGAACAGGGACTACTTTCAGCAGGACACGACTGGAGTGTCTAGCCTGGCCCACATACACCATGCTGGAGGAGGTGCTAACTGTGAGGACACTCTGATTGGCTTTAAGTGCAACCTCATGTAGGACAATGAGGTGTTGCTCATTACAGGTGGAGCATGGCTTCTTTAGGGTACATGTCTCTGGTTTGTGTCCGCGGCCACATCTCCAGCATTTGTCCTTCTCCTTTATCCAGTTAGCTTTCTCAGCTGTGTTGAGCTTAGTGAACTCAGCGCAGGCACTAAGGTAGTGTTCCTGATTGGAACAGTAGGGACAGTATGGTTTGAAACGCTCTCGCTTCTTAGTAGAGGACTGACCTGGCTTGGGATTGGCTCCAGATATGTCAGAGCTATGAGGTGGCTCAGAAGTCTCTGGTCGGTTGGTGATGTAGACACTGGCAGACTTAGACTTCTGGGGCCTTGTTGTTTTGTCCTTACGCTCCATCTGTGCAGATTCCGCCCTGGATGCTTCAGTAGCTCTCCTTGATACCTGTATGGCTTGTGCCTTTCTCTCCAACCACACAGCAAAGTCAGGGAACGTGTATGTGCTATCGGTACCACTGCGGATGATCCCCTGGGATATGCAGTACTCAGCGAAGCGGTCTCTGTAGTTAGCAGGCAGCTTACTAAGCAGATTGTCTACGTGAGAGCCACATCTCAGCTCGGCTCTGGAGGGACCATCCATGGTGCCTAGCAGGCCCACCAAGGTACTAACAGCTGATGAGAAATCCTCAAAGGCTTGTGCATCGCCTGGCTTGATAGGAGGGGAGTTGAGAATGGCCTTCAGCTCTCCTTGTACAAGCTGGCGTGGCTGGCCGTATCGCTGTTCTAGGGCTTGCATGGCGCTAGTGTATGGGGTTGGGTCGTTCACATACCTCTTCGCCACCTGATAGGCATTTGGTAGTTTGAGGAGGTCTAGTAGCACCTGGTACTTATAATCCTCTGATAGATGTTTGTGTGGGCCAAGCACACTGTCCAATCCTTTCTTCAACATTATGAAGTCACTCTCCTTACCAGTAGTGAATGGGGTCAGTTTAGGCTTGGGAATGCCATATGAAGAAGCGATGGCCATTTCCAGGATGCCTGGGACTGTAGGGCCTGCCAGTGGCATGGCTGGTGCATAAGGTGCAGCTGACTGCATCGGTAGTGGTTGCCCTGGTGGAGGTGGCGCATACGGTGGATAATACAACCCAGCTGGATAAGAAGAAGAGACAGAGTAAGATTGATACTGTAGCGGCAGAGGAAGAGAAGACTGAGGATGCTGAGGGGGAGGATTAGGAGGCTGGAGATGAGGCTGAAGTATGTCGGGCTGGGCAAGCGGAGCCTGATGTAGAGCAGACTGTAGCACAGACCGTAGATGCAGAGCAGTATCCTGACCAGAATGAAGCGAAGGCATAGAGGTGTGGTGAACAGGTACAACATGATCCATAGCTACCAGTGGCCTGGACGTAAGGGCTGGCAGGGTATAAGTGGATTGGCCTTGTCCGTGTTGTTCTCCCGTCTGGGCTGGCGTGAGGTTAGGCTGCTGTGACGGGGAAACCAACAGGGTTGCTGACTGCTGAAGGGGTTCGTTGACACCTGAGGTAGTGTTCCACAGGGGACCGTGAACTGGGCTGCCTAACTCTAGCCTAGGCAGGCTGGAGTACTGTTGAGGATACTGAGGGTAATGTGGAGGATAAGCTGGGCAGCTTTGAGGGTAAGGCATGCGTTTAGCACTGTCCATCGTAATCTGCAGCTCCTCCAGCTGTTTACTCATGTCCTTATAACGCGCTTCAAGGCGGTGCCATCATTCCTCTTCGCGAATCCTATGCAGGCTTTGGTCAGGCGTGGCGAGGTCAACCTGGGCTCGATCACCACACAATAGGCTCTCAGTAGCCTGATGGAGGGATCCCTCGAATGGCGGAAGCTGTTTGGCTGGATAGCCAATCTCGAAGTCCGCGAGGTACCCTGGTAGCTGCCTGAATCTGCTGGGACGAGTTTGGACATCTGGCTCTCTGTTGTAGTCCTTGGAGGTTGCCATAGCGCAGTGGGGGGCGGGCGGGGCAAAATCCGGCTCGAAGGACCACTTGTGAAGTCCGTGTGCGTTATGCGCTGGTGCTACCCGAACTGACTATGTACTCCGGTAAGAGAGTCGCTGCAACCTTTGGTTTCAGTTCAACAGATTTATTGACATCCAATTCCAGCAGGTGAATACAGTGCTTGTTGCTTGCGATAGTATGTGTTCGTGTGTGGGTGTGGTTTTCTGTAAAATAAGGGAATACAGAATATGTAAATATAACCTGTACATAATGAATGCATATATATATATATATATATATATATATATATATATATATATATATATATATTAAAGAGAAATAGGCAACAATCACTCTGCAATATATGTACTTACAGACAATATACATAATTGCCATGCAATAATTAGTGCTATGCAAAAGTCCAAACAATACTGGATAGTAATGGAAATTAACACAATCCAATATAGTAAAGAATACAGGTTATTGTACAGTTACCTATATTGGCCACTAGATGGCGCTCTAAGACCACAAATGACCATAAAAGCAACCTACAGGTACAATAGTCACGTGACAAACCAGCAGCGCGAATGGCACGGTGAAATGCGCTTCAACAATCAACCCAGCAACACCATCGCGAGTGCAACAGCTGAACTAATCCTCAGCAGGATTGTTGTAATTAACGAATATGCAACAATGCATCCATGAATCAAAGTATCAACTATTGTTTCTGAATGATATATTTTCAGTACGTTCCTAGCATTACAGCAGACATGAGCATGCTATCCTGAACTATAAGAGAAATACTGTCATGTTAACTACACAAACAAAGATACATGCAACGCCAGCATGGACATAAAATTGTGCACTTACGTTCTCAATAACGCACACGGTAACACAACAGAAGCTTTATACAAGTAACGTGCAACTTTAGGAGCAGCTGTACTCATGTCCGCAGCGAACTACAAAAGGAAATAGTGAAGGTATGCATGTGCACAAATACGTGAGTCCAAGGAGTGACGTAGGCTCATCAGTCCAGCAGGGAGTTTTCCACTGTCTGCACTACCAACAGTCACCTGAACTAAACAGTTCACATCACCTGCAGAACTCATTCACAGCATCACAACTCTTCACACACGTCTCACAACAAGCTCAGTGCAGCCAAACACTCCATTATAAGATTAATTGGAACCTGTGGTAAGAGATTGCGGGCGTAACAAGTTCGCTGACCGCGCTCTCACTCACACACACCGGCCATTTAGCAGGAAGAGGGGAGCTGTAGGCCCTGGAGCTCTGTCAGGGCAGCGGCGTTTGGTAGTCCATTAACCCAGAAACGGTGACTTTGTGGGTATGGAGCACCGTGGGCTGCCGGCCGTGACAGAGCTCCATCTACCTCCCAGCAGGCCGGGGTCTGTGAAGGAAGACAGGCCGGCGACGAGGCAGCAACCCAGGCAGCACCGACCGCTGAACTCCGACACACAGTCGGACAAAATTTGCAATTAGCCATCAATTTTCATAAAACAGCCCATATTTGACCTCTTCATAGTTGATTTCTCGTATAAAAAAGTCTCTGAAGTGAATTTAGTGATAAAATAACAGATGAACAATGTATACAATTTCTGAGATCTGCGCGACCTATTCAGAAGACTCAGCTGACCTCAGATCAGTGGTGTAGCCTATGTAAATGTTGGGGCGTGACAAAGCTAGAGACTAGACTAGTTGACGTCAACTAGGCGGCTCGTTGAGATTTGCCTGTTTTCAGAGGCAGTTTCAAATTGTGAGATTTGCAGAGGAAAGAGGTGTCAATGGGATTTTGAGGTTCTCTGTATGTCCTATTTACCCTCCACACTGTCGTTATTCAACTATGACGAGGTAACATCGGTTTTGCATTCTATCACCCCTTTAAAATGTAAAAACAGTATGTGTACTGTATATAAACAATAGTTTACTGGCCAAGATGCTGCCAGTATATTACTGTACATTTACAGGGAAAAGTTTTACAGTATATATATATATATATATATATATATATATATATATATATATATATATATATATATATACACATATAGTATGTGTTCACTAACAAGTCTTTCAGTTGACATTGCAATCAGCAGTGTTTGAAAGGCACCAGACTGAAATCTATTCTGTTTTTGAAAAACGAACTAGAGATTGGTCCACATGAACTGATACATTTATCTTTTATTGCGCTTTTCTAGACACTGAAAGACGTTTTACAGTTTTGGTTACATACAGTACATACAACAAACAGACAAGGTACATAGACAATGTTACATAACAGACAAAACAAAAGAAAAGACACAGGTGCATGGACAAGCAGAGGCAAGCAAGAGAGGTGGGCAATGAAAATGAGGGAAGAAACTGGGATAGTCTGTCAACAGGAAAATGCAAGTTGGAAGAGATGAGTTTTGAGGGCCTGTTTGAAGGATGGTAAGGTGCTTGACTGTTTGATGTGCTCGGGGAGGGCGTTCCAGAGGGGGGGTGCAGCAGCTGAGAAGGCTCTGTCGCCCCAGGTCAGTTTTGCACATGGAGCTCCAGTTGTGCCCACTGTCGTTTAGCAATGGAAAAAAACCCCCGCTCAACTACCGGACAGATTTTTTTCCGAAATAAAATCCCACGGTGTCTACCGGCAAGCCGTTCTCACTCCGAACTCGTAAAATACGGACGTTTTGGACAGTGGTTGTCAGCGTGTGAAGCGACCAAAAAAGCGCCCTTCAGCGTGTTTGTATAACATACCGGGGAGATCAGCAGCTACACGGGGCTTAGAGAGGAGTATGTAAGGGGGGAATTCCACATAGGGAGGTTGGTCGAGGGGGAGGATGGGTTAAACACAGGTCTTTCACCCAGGAGACGGGGGATCGTGTCCCGCTTGTCACGTTTCCTAAAGTCACTTTCGAAACGTAAGCCCACCCACGACCTTTACCTAAACCCAACCGTCCCGGTAGTATGTAAGACCAAAATTCCGTGTGTCATGGACCTTTTCCTTAACATAACTGCGTCCAAAGGGAGGCCAATAGTCCTGACCAAGGGAGTTTAGTTAAAGCACGTTATATGACGCTAAAGGAGACTTTTAGCGTCATATAACAACGACAAAGGCAGCTGACCAAGCGTCCATATTTTACGAGATGGGTCTGAGAATCTGTTGCTACCGGAAGCCTCTCCATGAAGGTCTTCTTTTTACAAAAAAATTGTGGATGAAAAACCTGACCGGGAAAAGGAACAACGGCTAATTTACACAGACTTTTCAATCATTATTCACAGAGTAGTTTCTCAGGATGAGAGTGAACACGTTGTACATCACCAGGGTTTAGCAAACACTGATGAAACAAACAGAAACAGAATTCACCGAGGACAGGATTAGTGACTCTGTCTCCTTGTTCTTCCTCCTCGGTGTTTCTGTCCTCTATCTCTTTCTCACAGTCCCTCCTCCTGCATTTATCTCCGTCTCTCTCCGTCCGAAAGTCACATCACGCAAACAGAAACGACAGAGGCTGGAGCTGTCTGTCTGGATGAGGATTTCTCAGGCCAGGAATTACTTATATCTCTCTGCTGGATGAACACACACATGGACACGAGTCTTTCCAAAAAATTAAAATAGCCAGTATGAGACAGGGCCAACAGATTCTCACTCCCATCTCGTAAAATCCGGACCCTTGGTCAGGTGCCTTTGTCGTTGTTATTGACGCTAAAAGTCTCCTTTAGCCTCATATAACGCGCTGTAACTAAACGCGCTTGGTCGGGACTATGAGCGTCCCTTTTCACGCTTCTGTGATTCGTGGGAAGAACGGGACGGTTGGGTTTAGAAAAAGGTTGTGGGTGGGCCTGTGTTTGACCCATCCTCCACCCCAACCAACCTCCCTACGCAGAATTTCCCCCTTAATTAAAAATATGGTGCTTTTTGAAAATTAAACCATGTAAACCTATTCTGGTACAACCTCAAAATGCAATTATGAACCTTGAAATGAGCATAATATGGCCACTTTAAGGAAAAGGTCCGTGACACGGGGGAACGGGACGGTCGGGTTTAGGTAAAGGTCGTGGGTGGGCTTATGTTTCTGTGACACGCGGGAATAACGGGATGGTTAAAGAAGAAAGAGACTTTAGGAAACATGACAAGCGGGATTTGAACGCCGGTCTCCTGGGTGAAAGTCCTGTGCCCCCACCAACCTCCCTATGTGGTATTCCCCCCTTACATACTCCTCTCTAAGCCCAGTGTAGCTGCTGCTCTCCCCGGTACGTTATACAAACACGCTGAAGGACGCTTTTTCGTTGCTTCAGCCAAAACGTCCGTATTTTACGAGTTCGGAGTGAGAACGGGTTGACACGGCTGACTTATTTAAGACTGTTCTGCACATTTACACATACAGGTGATGCTTCTTTTCAAGCTGTTCTCATGAACCATTCGTACATATATCTCCGAATCATAACAAGAGTTATGTCAGGACACAGATAGAGTAGGTGTAGACCACACTCTATAATTTACAAAACCCAACAATTTCCCACAAGCAAGCATTTGGTGCAACAGTGGCGAGGAAAAACGTCCTTTTTACAGGCAGAAACCTCGGACAGAGCCAGACTCTCTGTGGGCGGCCATCTGTCGTTGCCGGTTTGGACACAGACACTGATACAGATATACAGAAATATGATTCATAATTATAGCAGTTGGAGTGATGAACTCAGCGGTAGTTATAGTAACAATAAAGATAGTGGAGCTATGACTAGAAATAATTTAGTTGTAGCAGTTCAGGGCGTAGCTGGGCGTTGGAGAGAGGGAGAGAGAGAGGGAGGGAGAGGAAGAGAGAGATGGAGAGAGGGAGAGAGAGAGAGAGAGAGAGAGAGAGGGAGAGAGAGAGAGGGAGAGAGAGAGAGAGGAAGAGAGAAAGGGAGAGAGGGAGAGAGAGAGAGGAAGAGAGAAAGGGAGAGAGGGAGAGAGAGAGAGAGAGGGAGAGAGACAGAGAAAGAGACAGAGGGAGAGAGAGAAAGACAGAGAGAGACAGAGGAAGAGAGAGAGAGAGGGAGAGAGAGAGAGGGAGAGGGAGAGAGAGAGGGAGAGAGAGGAAGAGAGAGAGGGAGAGGGAGAGGAAGAGAGAAAGGGAGAGAGGGAGAGAGAGAGAGAGGGAGAGAGAGAGAGAGAGAGAGGGAGAGAGAGAGACAGAGAAAGAGAGAGAGGGAGAGAGACATATGGAGAGAGACAGAGAAAGAGACAGAGGGAGAGAGAGAAAGACAGAGAGAGACAGAGAAAGAGACAGAGGGAGAGAGAAAGAGAGAGAGGGAGAGAGGCAGAGAAAGAGACAGAGGAAGAGAGAGAAAGACAGAGAGAGATAGAGAGGGAGAGAGAAAGAGAGAGAGGGAGAGAGACATATGGAGAGAGACAGAGAAAGAGAGAGAGAGGGAGAGAGAGAGACATAAATAAAGAATACTGCAGCGGCCGTGTGTGAAGTCTCTCCACCGGTGGACAAACAGCAGCAGTGGGGGGGGGGGGGGGGTGTCACAGTCAGACGCTTCCTCTGTAATTTAATATTAATAATTTAACTAATACGACACGCTCTCTTCATTAGAGCTGGCAGCCGCCTGCAAACACAGCCCTGTGAGATGAAATGTTTTAATCAGGGTCACAGGGTTAAAGGGAAGGAAAGATGTGTGAAAGTGACGGCCGACTTACAGAGACAGTCTTGTAATGAAGTGCTGTCATTTCACATTTATGAAATCATTTTTTATGAATGGGGAAAAGAAAACACAGAAATAAAGCCAGAATTAAGACATTCATGTATTAAACACTTCACGAGTTCAGTTTAACACGGTCCAATGTTAAAGTCAAAACTAATTCCCCAAAAGTCTATTGTTACTGGCCCCTATTAAAAAAACAACAACAACAAAAAATTTTAAACATAAAAAACATGAAAAAAAAAAAAAAAAAACATTAAAAGTGCGAACAAAGTCTCAACATTTTTTTTTTTTAAAACCCATAAAAGAACTTAAAAATTGTTTAAAAAGTGTCATTTCAAACTTCGGAAATTAAAAAAAAAAAATAAAAAATTCGGGGGGGAAAATAATGTTAAAAAAGCATTTAAAAATGTCATAAATGTCAAAAAGTATGGCTGCACGACTATGGCCAAAATGATAATCACGATTATTTTGATCAATATATTGATCACGATTAATTATTACGATTATTTGTTGATTTTAACCCAAACTAATTGTATTGTCACATTGTCACTAATTATAACGGCTTTCACATCCATATTGTGCTACGTTCCTCCTGTTGAAGGACACTATGAAGGAGCCATTTCAGCTGTTGTGCGACCGCTTTCCAAACATGTGCGTTTGCCGTGAAAAGATACACGCAACGCAATTTTCTGTTCACGTTAACGGCGCATGTTAAAATCCGGTACCGGAGCCCGGTATCTACCGGACAAAATAGCAACGCGGATTACGGTGCCACTTAAATGTCTGTGTTGCGCTCTGATGCTCCAAAACAGACGTTAGAGGCAACAGAAACATCGCTGCATGTCACGCTAGTAAACACTAATAACACGTTACACAGCAGCTAACGTTAGCCTACCGTTAGCTACAGTAAACACTAATAACACGTTACACAGCAGCTAACGTTAGCCTACTGTTAGCTACAGTAAACACTAATAACACGTTACACAGCAGCTAACGTTAGCCTACCGTTAGCTACAGTAAACACTAATAACACGTTACACAGCAGCTAACGTTAGCCTACTGTTAGCTACAGTAAATACTAATAACACGTTACACAGCAGCTAACGTTAGCCTACCATTAGCTACAGTAGTAAACACGGCTAAAATACTGACAGCTAAACGGTGTAGTGTGAGCGTGTAGCGGGACGTACAACAGTCTGCAGCTAAAGCTACGAGCTAACAGACTCAAACTAGCTCTGGTCACTGCTGTTGTCTGAAAAACAGACGGGACTAAATGTTGCGTTTATTGGTAAACTGGTAAACCTCATGACGACGTATGACCGACTGCTATCTGTTGTGTAATTCGTTACTCTGTCCTCTGTGACTGTCTACATCTAAACTAAGCTATGTGGTGCAGGGAACAACTCTGATTGGCTCATGGAGGCATGTGATCAGACAGTGGGTTACGGAGCTGTGATACGGAGCGTTCTAGAACGGAATAAAGCATTTTAAATTTGTGATCATGATTAAAATGTGATTAATTGTGCAGCCCTATCAAAAAGCCTAAACAATGTAGACAATAACATAAAAAATATTTCGAAGAGATAGTCAAACGTTAAAAGCATCAAAAGTACGGAGCCCCTAATGGGACCTCATGTTCCCTTAGGGGCATTTTTGTTACAAAAGTGTAACAAAAATCTTCGTCAAAAAGATGTCAAAAGCATCAAGTGCCAACTCAACTCCTGATTGGCCAACGGCACGTTCCAATCAAATGATCATGATACGATGATTTCCGAAAAAACTAAATATTAAAGGCGTGAACAAAGTCTCAAAAACATTTTTAACCCTTGTGTTGACTTCGGGTCACATTGGCCCGTTTTATATCAGAAAATATTGGATGTAGAAATAAGCGCTGAAAATGTTTAGAAGAAAAATTTTAAAATGTAAAACGTTGGTAAAAAGCAAAAACAAATTGTGAAAAAAGGCGTCACAAACATCAGAAAAAAAAGTGCTTTTAAGGTTGAAACGAAGACAACACAACGGTTAAGAAATGCTGAAAAAAAGGTCAAAAGAATCAAAAATCGTAAAAGAAATGATGGAAACAAACGTTCAGAATCAGAATTAGAAATACTTTAATAATCCCAGGGGGAAATTATTTAATTAAAAAAACATCGAAACAAAAAACATTTAAAAAAGAATATGTAAAAATCGTCAAAAGTCAATTTAAAAATGAAAAGTCAAAACCAAACGTTGAGAGCGTCAAAAGCTTTTATCAAATTCTGAAAAATCAACAAAAGCGTTGAGCACTAACTCAACTCCTGATTGGTCGACGGCACATTCCAATCAAATCCTTTAACAAGCGTCTCCGACGGTAACGGGATCGTGATCGTTGTAACACTCGTATTTAAAGAAAAGCATCGAAAAAATGGCACAGAAAAAAAGAAAAAGCACCCATCAAGGATGTCAAAGTTCGGGGAAAAGCCCCATAAAAGAACACGAAAAAAACTTTAAAAAGTGTCGGGAAATTTCAAACTTCGGACATTTAAAATAAATAAATAAATAACGTAAAAAATAACATGAAGAGGTAAAAAAAAAAAAGTTTCGGAAAATTTAAAACTTCGGACATTTTAAATAAATAAATAAATAAATAAATAACGTAAAAAATAACATGAAGTGGTAAAAAAAAAAAGTTTAAAAAAATTTCAAACTTCGGACATTTTAAATAAATAAATAAATAAATAACGTAAAAAATAACATGAAGAGGTAAAAAAAAAAAAGTCTCAAAAAATTTCAAACTTCGGACATTTAAAAAAAAAAAATACATGAAAGGTGTTGAAAAAATGTCTGAAAATTTCAAACTTCGGACGTTTAAATAAATAAATATATATATATATATAATAAGTTAAAAAAACATAATTTTTGGTGAACTTTCCCCGGAGAAGCCTGATTGTTGAACCCAGAAGTTTAAGAAAGAAAGTGATCGTAACACTCGTCTCTGCTGTCAACAACTTTATTTAAATCAGAAAAATCAAACAATGACTTCATCATCGTTTATTAAAACCTTCTCCTGGTCTTCAGCGTCTTCTTCTCCTCTCCCCGTTGCTACGGTAACAACAACACAAAGTCAGACGGATATTTAAAAAGACACGGAGACACTCAGTATATCATAAATCTTCAATATATTTTAATACAGCTTGTCACTTCAGCTTTCTTAATAAATGAAATAAATTATCATGAATATTCTCTCTCATATTTCCATCGTCCTCACACACTATTCCCCAAATGATATTCTCCGTTTTCCACTTTAATATCTCTGAAGATCTCTGCAGGAAGCTTCCAGTTGGTTCCGGCTATTTCAAGCCATAGACAGTGAAATAAATGGACACAGCGACGCCGTAGACTTAGACGGAGACCAGTGACGTCTCTTTTCCGGTGATGGCTGAGCGTTACTGAGCAGCCTCCAACTGAGCTTGAAGACGTAGATGTGACGTGAGCAACCTGTCTGAAAGTTGGAAGTCTTCTGGTAGCTGTGCCAAGAGAAATCTCAATCATTCCCAATCTTACAGAGACGGAGAGCGTGAGTAGAAGCTGTCCATTGCCTGTATAATTTCCCCATCCCCTGTGAATATAGGTATACCTCGTTACCCCTATATTTCATTATTTGTGGCAGTGGTGGCCTAGGGCTTAAGGAAGCGAGCTTGTGACTGGATCAATCCCCCAGACCGGCAGGATAAAATCTGGGTGGGGAAAAGTGAAAAGAGCAGCGCTTGTCCCTCCGTCATTACCACCACTGAGGTGCCTTTGAGCAAGGCCCTTAACCTCCAACCTCCAACCGCTCCAGTGGAGCTGTTCAGTGGCCAGCAGAGCAGACTGTGGTAGTACTGCGCAGCTTCCATAGCCTGGTCCTGGGCCTGGTGAATTAGCCTGGTCCTACCAGACTCTGGTCCACTAGCCTGGTCCTACCAGGCTCTGGTCCATTAGCCTGGTCCTACCAGGCTCTGGTCCACTAGCCTGGTCCTACCAGG
>CM042327.1:1908738-1946238 GCA_023566125.1 Zingel zingel
CCCTATCTACCTGTCTGTCTGTCTCTCCCTCCCTCCCTCCCTATCTACCTGTCTGTCTGTCTCTCCCTCCCTCCCTATCTACCTGTCTGTCTGTCTCTCCCTCCCTCCCTCCCTATCTACCTGTCTGTCTGTCTCTCCCTCCCTCCCTCCCTATCTACCTGTCTGTCTGTCTCTCCCTCCCTCCCTCCCTCCCTATCTACCTGTCTGTCTGTCTCTCCCTCCCTCCCTCCCTATCTACCTGTCTGTCTGTCTCTCCCTCCCTCCCTCCCTATCTACCTGTCTGTCTGTCTCTCCCTCCCTCCCTCCCTCCCTATCTACCTGTCTGTCTGTCTCTCCCTCCCTCCCTCCCTATCTACCTGTCTGTCTGTCTCTCCCTCCCTCCCTCCCTATCTACCTGTCTGTCTGTCTCTCCCTCCCTCCCTCCCTATCTACCTGTCTGTCTGTCTCTCCCTCCCTCCCTCCCTATCTACCTGTCTGTCTGTCTCTCCCTCCCTCCCTCCCTATCTACCTGTCTGTCTGTCTCTCCCTCCCTCCCTATCTACCTGTCTGTCTGTCTCTCCCTCCCTCCCTCCCTATCTACCTGTCTGTCTGTCTCTCCCTCCCTCCCTCCCTATCTACCTGTCTGTATGTCTCTCCCTCCCTCCCTCCCTATCTACCTGTCTGTCTGTCTCTTCCTCCCTCCCTCCCTCCCTATCTACCTGTCTGTCTCTCCCTCCCTCCCTCCCTCCCTATCTACCTGTCTGTCTGTCTCTCCCTCCCTCCCTCCCTATCTACCTGTCTGTATGTCTCTCCCTCCCTCCCTCCCTATCTACCTGTCTGTCTGTCTCTTCCTCCCTCCCTCCCTCCCTATCTACCTGTCTGTCTGTCTCTCCCTCCCTCCCTATCTACCTGTCTGTCTGTCTCTCCCTCCCTCCCTCCCTATCTACCTGTCTGTCTGTCTCTCCCTCCCTCCCTCCCTATCTACCTGTCTGTCTGTCTCTCCCTCCCTCCCTCCCTATCTACCTGTCTGTATGTCTCTCCCTCCCTCCCTACCTATCTACCTGTCTGTCTGTCTCTCCCTCCCTCCCTCCCTATCTACCTGTCTGTCTGTCTCTCCCTCCCTCCCTCCCTATCTACCTGTCTGTCTGTCTCTCCCTCCCTCCCTCCCTATCTACCTGTCTGTCTGTCTCTCCCTCCCTCCCTCCCTCCCTATCTACCTGTCTGTCTGTCTCTCCCTCCCTCCCTCCCTCCCTATCTACCTGTCTGTCTGTCTCTCCCTCCCTCCCTCCCTATCTACCTGTCTGTCTGTCTCTCCCTCCCTCCCTCCCTATCTACCTGTCTGTATGTCTCTCCCTCCCTCCCTACCTATCTACCTGTCTGTCTGTCTCTCCCTCCCTCCCTCCCTCCCTATCTACCTGTCTGTCTGTCTCTCCCTCCCTCCCTCCCTATCTACCTGTCTGTCTGTCTCTCCCTCCCTCCCTCCCTATCTACCTGTCTGTCTGTCTCTCCCTCCCTCCCTACCTATCTACCTGTCTGTCTGTCTCTCCCTCCCTCCCTCCCTATCTACCTGTCTGTCTGTCTCTCCCTCCCTCCCTCCCTACCTATCTACCTGTCTGTCTGTCTCTCCCTCCCTCCCTCCCTATCTACCTGTCTGTCTGTCTCTCCCTCCCTCCCTCCCTATCTACCTGTCTGTCTGTCTCTCCCTCCATCCCTCCCTATCTACCTGTCTGTCTGTCTCTCCCTCCCTCCCTACCTATCTACCTGTCTGTCTGTCTCTCCCTCCCTCCCTCCCTATCTACCTGTCTGTCTGTCTCTCCCTCCCTCCCTCCCTATCTACCTGTCTGTCTGTCTCTCCCTCCCTCCCTCCCTATCTACCTGTCTGTCTGTCTCTCCCTCCCTCCCTCCCTATCTACCTGTCTGTCTGTCTCTCCCTCCCTCCCTCCCTATCTACCTGTCTGTCTGTCTCTCCCTCCCTCCCTCCCTCCCTATCTACCTGTCTGTCTGTCTCTCCCTCCCTCCCTCCCTATCTACCTGTCTGTCTGTCTCTCCCTCCCTCCCTACCTATCTACCTGTCTGTCTGTCTCTCCCTCCCTCCCTCCCTATCTACCTGTCTGTCTGTCTCTCCCTCCCTCCCTCCCTATCTACCTGTCTGTCTGTCTCTCCCTCCCTCCCTCCCTATCTACCTGTCTGTCTGTCTCTCCCTCCCTCCCTACCTATCTACCTGTCTGTATGTCTCTCCCTCCCTCCCTCCCTATCTACCTGTCTGTCTGTCTCTTCCTCCCTCCCTCCCTCCCTATCTACCTGTCTGTCTGTCTCTCCCTCCCTCCCTCCCTATCTACCTGTCTGTCTGTCTCTCCCTCCCTCCCTCCCTATCTACCTGTCTGTCTGTCTCTCCCTCCCTCCCTCCCTCCCTATCTACCTGTCTGTCTGTCTCTCCCTCCCTCCCTCCCTATCTACCTGTCTGTCTGTCTCTCCCTCCCTCCCTACCTATCTACCTGTCTGTCTGTCTCTCCCTCCCTCCCTCCCTACCTATCTACCTAAAGATGCAGCAGCGGAGCAGAGCACTGCGTTACCTTTGAGTCCAGTCTCTGGATGTAGGACCACAGATACTCCAGGTTAGCCCCGAACGGATGCACGTGGAGGAAGGTGGAGATGATTCCTGCAGAGAGGACAGACATGATGACCGTTACGAACAAACAGAGTAGTGATCCAACATGTCACACATGTTCAGTTACAGAACCAAAGGTTGCAGCAGAGAAAAATCCATTTACAAAGACTCAGAAATAGCACTCAAAGTTCCTCTTTAAGTCCACAAAGTAGGAGCTACTAGCAAAGCAAAGCAAAGGTTGGGGGTTAGGGTTACTGAGCGGTGCAACTAAAGAGACTCTTGTTTCAGTGCTTCTGTCTGTGATTGTGTAAATTACAGCACACTTTAATCAGCATCTGTCCATCAGTATTCACGAGTGCTTTAAGAATGAGCTAATAAAGCAGAGAGAGAGAGAGAGAGAGAGAGAGAGAGAGAGCAGAGGGTCAGTCAGTGAAGTGCAGCAGCTCGATAAACAAACGGCTCGGTGAAGAAACGCTGGCCGGAGCAGAAAACGCTCCGAAGTAGATTACTTCTGAGAGGTCCTGCGAAGGGAGGCAGCCATGCTGAGGGAGGGGGAGGGATGGGGACGGGGGGGGCAGGGTCGGGAGGGAATAGAGTGCATCCCCCCAAGGAACCGCCACAGCCAACATTTATTTCCCTGATTTATGTGGCGAAACGCTGGCAATTACAGACAGGCAGTTCAATTCCTTCAGCAGGAACAGACATGTCTGAGCATGTGTGTGTGTGTGCGAGTGTGTCTGTGTGTGTGAGGGTGTGTGTCTGTGTGTGTGCGAGTGTGTCTATGTGTGTGAGTGTCTGTATGTGTGTCTCTCTCTCTGTGTGTGTGTGTGTGTGCTTGTTTTACTATATTCGTGGGGTCCAAAAACCGGGAGTCCAGTATACTTGTGGGGTCTGACCAGCCTTTTGGGGCCAAAATGCTGGAGCCCACAAGGTTAAAGGTCTGTTTGAGGGTTAAGACTTGGTTTTAGGATTAGGGTTAGAATTAGGTTATGGTTAGGGTGAGGGTAAGGGTTAAGGTTAGGCATCTAGTGGTGATGGTTAAGGTTAGGGTAAGGGGCTAGAGAATGCATTATGTCAATGACGGGTCCCCACAAAGATAGTGAAACAAACGTGTGTATGTGTGTGTGTGTGTGTGTGTGTGTGAGAGAGTGTCTGTATGTGTGTGTGTGTGTGTGTGTGTGTGTGTGTATGTGTGTGTGTGTGTGAGAGTGTCTGTATGTGTGTGTGTGTGTGTGTGTGTGTGTGTGTGTGTGTGTGAGTGTCTGTATGTGTGTGTGTGTGTGTGTGTGTGTGTGTGAGTGTCTGTATGTGTGTGTGTGTGTGCGTGCGTGTGTGTGTGTGTCTGTGCAACACGTTCTCACACCCATCTCGTAAATATGGACGCTTGGTCAGGTGCCTTTGTTGTTCTTATTGATGCTAAAAGTCGCCTTTAGCGCTATAAGTAAACGCGTTTGGTCGGGACTATTTCCGTCCCTTTTGACGCAGTTATGTTAAAGAAAAGGTCGTGGTTGGGCTTACGGTTCTGTGACACGCGGGAAGAACGGGATGGTTAAAGAAAATACCGACTATAGCAAGCGTGACAAGATCCCCGCTCTCTCTCTCTGGGTTAAAGTCCTGTGTTTGACCCATCCCCCCCCCAACCAACCTCCTTACATCCTCCTCTCTAAATCCTCTCTAACTGCTGCTCTCCCCGGTGCGTTACACAAACGCGCTGAAGGACGCCTTTTTAGTCGCATCAGACGCTGACGGCCACTGTCCAAACGTCCTGATTCTACGAGTTCAGAATGAGAACAGGTTGGTCTGTGCTGAAATGAACAGGGTGAAAAAAAACACGCTAAAAGTATTGTTTTTTTAAATGGATCCTGGTGGGTTTAGCTAGCGACCTCAGAGCTGATTCTGGTTAAACAGAATCAGGGATCCTTCCATAATGTTGTCAGACACTTAGAATAATAATCTGAGCCTGTCAGCAGCAAAAACAGAACTTTTAGTGGACCAAATTGACGATGCACATTTGCTCCATAGGGTTATATTGCAGCCCGGTCTGTGGCTGCCGGTTACAGCATTCTTGTTTAATACTGGACCAACATCTGGTTGTTCCCATCAGTCATTTAGACACAAAAACATGAGAAAATAGGTTCCAACTAACAACTAATCCATTCATCCAGAAGATAATCCAAACATGAATCCACCATGAAGATAATTGGTAGTTGCAGATTTAAACATGATCCTCCTGTGTGTGTGTGTGTGTGTGTGTGTGTGTGTGTGTGTGTGTGAATACACTCATGTGTCTATCGACTGTGCACACGTGCCTGGAATAAAAAGCAGCATAAGACAGAGCGCCGACCGGGCCTCCTCTCTCCTCTCCTCGCTCCTTCACGTTTGGATTTTCTCGCCTCCACTAAGAGAGATAAATGTGCTGCTGTTCCCCGCTCTGCTCCGGACAGAGCGGCCGCCTCTCTTGCAGATAACCCCAGACGGCTCTGCGCCAGTCTCGGAGAAACACCAGGATTTATATTATACAAGCGGCTCAAATGAACCTCTGCAGAGTGAGATGCACGGCTGCAGGCTGATGAGAAGAAGACGAGACGGCAGATTTGCAGTTTGTGTTTCGGTCTGCCGCGACGCCACACTGTGTGTTTGTGCCAACATGTTCTCGCTCCCAACTTGTCAAATACTGACGCTTGGTCAGCGGCTCGCAGAGTCACATACCGCCGCAAAAAAATTGTTTTAGTTTTCTAATCCGACGCCTTTTTATCGCTTTTTGTCTCCTTTCGATTCCATTTTCGTTGCTTTTTTGTCGCCCTTTCATCAACCTTTTCGTCTCCTTTCGATTCCTTTTTCATCACCTTTCCGTCTCCCTTTCCGTTGTTCCCCCAATAGCATCTGTACGGGACTTTTTGGAAAACACAGTTTTATTTCCGAAGGATTTGAATGTAAAGACTGGCAGTGTGTGAACATAGCCTTAAGTGTCCGTTTTTTCAGAGGACAGCCTCCGTTTGTAACTTCCCTCCAAAAGGACACATATGAGTGTTTTCTGGTCCGACACGTCTATCAACGAGAAGTTCATTCGTCTGGGGTTATAAATCCCTTTCAGAAAATCAATCAGTTTTCTAATCCGACACCGCTGCTCAGGTTCAGGTTTCTTAAATGCTTGCTCTTGGGAGAAGTATTGGAATTGTTGGGTCTTTGTATATTATAGAGTGTGGTCTAGACCTACTCTATCTGTAAAGTGTCTTGAGATAACTCTTGTTATGATTTGATACTATAAAAGCAATGCAATACATATTGTATTGTATTGTATCCATGCATTGCATTGTATTGTATTGTATTGCATTGCATTGCATTGCATTGTATTGTATTGTATTGCATTGTATTGTATTGTATTGTATTGCATTGCATTGCATTGCATTGTATTGTATTGTATTGTATTGTATTGCATTGCGAGTGTGTGTAGTCCACTCCCTTTGTCTCGGTGTTCCTGTTTTGTGTGATTCCTGTTTTTTGGCTTCATCGTTTTGGATCTATTTTGCCTGCTGTCTTCAGGACTCCTTTCGTTGCATGGATTTTGTTTTATTAAATCTTCAAGCTCACCACTGTCCTGCTGTCTCTGTATTTGGGTCCACCAATTCTCTGAATCATGTTACACATTCCCTGGAAGAAACAAGCAAGCCTGCCGTGTTCCACCATCCAAATCTTCTTCAAAAGTCGAAGTCTTCTCACAGTAACGGAGAGATATCAGTTGTACCAACCAGTTCTCACTCCCAACTCATCACATACTGACCAAGGTTATTATAGTTTTGCATTTTTCATTAGTTTTTTATTTTTATTTCGTTTTGACTTTTTGTTTTCAAATTCAGTTTAGTTTGAATAAGTTTTTAAAGCAGGTTTGCTAGTTTAGTTTAGTTTTTATTTTTTGAAAATGCTTAGTTTTAGTTTAGTTTTTATTAGTTTTAGTCTTAGTCTTTTTTTGTAATATTTGTCGGGGGATTCAAAAAGATCAGAAAAAATATTGTGTAATAATAACCCAACAAAAACCTCATACAAATACAGAAATATGTATTCACAATGTATTCAACAATAACACCAGTACATAAAATGTAGCGTACATATGGTCATAAATATGCAAAATGTGTAAAATGTGTAAGTGACGTGTTCCAGGAAAAAACCTAAATAGCCAACAGACTACAGAAGACAGACATCAACAGGTCTTTTTAACTTTGGTTCGAGTAAAGTGGTGAACTTTTTGAAGTCAATCGAGTCACACAGTTGTGTAGACATCCCAGAATAATCCACATATTAACCCACGCTTCCTCCCGCTTTTGGTGTTCCTGCGTATGTACTAACCAGCAGCTATCGGGTCGCCGGTGAAAGCCCTCCTGTAGGGTTCTCTGTCCTGCTGTTGTCTCTGTCATGCTGCCTGGCCCTGTACCCATACATCCATGCCCTGTACCCATACATCCATGCCCTGTACCCATACATCCATGCCCCGTATCCATACATCCATGCCCTGTACACATACATCCATGCCCCGTATCCATACATCCATGCCGTAACGTTACCGGGGTTAGCTTCTGTTTTGGGGAAAGAGGGTTTTGCGTTCTCCTTTACCTTGCTAAGGTAAGCTAGGTTAGCCTCCTAGTTTGTGTGCGCGTCTCAAAAGTACTTTGTGGGATTTTTCCCTGTAATAAAGTGACCACATATCTGACCACCTTCCACTGCAAGGCGCGTTATCTGACATAATCAAATAGGACTGCCGCATTCTTCCGACTTTCGGTACCGCTATGATGCCAGGCGAGGGGCACGGAGCCACGGATATGTTGTGTTCAATTTCACGTGGAATGTTGGAATTTCTGGAGTCCCAGTCGGAAACTATACATGTCTACGGGAAATGTCATGGTCGGAGAGATATAACGTTATTTGCTCTATGAAAGATCGACAAAGAAAATTTTATTTTAGTTAGTTTTGCAAACAGACATTACAGTTTTAGTTTAGTTATCGTTTTTTTGTAATGCCTCGTTTTTATTTTTATTTTAGTTAACGACAATGTTTTTCCCACCTAGTTTTCGTTATTTCGTTCGTTTTCGTTAACGATTATAACCTTGATACTGACTCAGTGTTTAAAAAAAAAAAAAAAGAAGTTAGCGTCTGTATGGAACGCACCGGGCGGAGCAGCAGCTCGACCACGGCGCTGTAAGATAATGTAGTATTTAGAGATACAACGGTAGCGAGTAAAGGGAACGAGCTACAGCATAAGGAGGTTGTTCGGGGGGGTTGAAGGGTCAAACAACACAGGAAGGTAGGAGTTGATATTTACCCAGCAGCAGCGCCTCCTTCTCGGACGCCACCCCTCCTCTCATGATGACCTCGCTCCTCCTCTCTCTGCCGAGGAACAGGGAGGGAACACACCCGTTCACCGCCTGGGAAACAAACACACACACGTTACCGGCCAAAAACACAGGAACATACACTGAGAACACACATGTGCAAGTCGCACAATCACACAAACTAACTGATGGAGGCAGCGGTGGAGCAACGGGTGTTCATGTAGAGAAGTTCAGGAGAACACAAGACTACCGCGGCGGAAAAACAAGCACTCAAATAAATATAGTGTACAAAGAAAACATCATAATTAATAGAAAGCATCTCAGCACTCAGACTGAGACATGTTTTATGTATCTGTGTCCTTCTGACTGCAATCAGCTTCCAGTTCAGCAGGTCTGGAGTTAAAAGTGCAAGTGTGTGTGTGTGTGTGTGTGTGTGTGTGTGTGTGTGTGTGTGTGTGTGCGCATGCATGTGTGTTTGTGTGTGTGTATGTGTGTGTGTGTGTGTGTGTGTGTGTGTGTGTTTCGGCACTCTGACCTCTCTGTCAGCCTTTTCTGTCGGCACACACACAGCGCTCTACGGTCTACTAGAAATTACTTTTATATTCTGCAAACATGCAACAACAAATACATTTATTACCGACATACAGTGACGGACTGGCCATCTGGAATTTGGGCAAATGCGAGGGAGGGAAACACAACTGTTTCTGCTGTTTTCAGCTGCTCTCAGAGACAAAATGGCTTCTATCTCAGAGGAGGATATCTGCTGTTTGGTCTGTCATGAAGTCTTTAGAGATCCTGTTCTTCTGTCATGTAGCCACAGCTTCTGTAGAGACTGTCTGAAGAGCTGATGGAGAGAGAAACCAACACTGGAGTGTCCAGTTTGTAAGAGAAGATCTTCAAGGCCAGAACCACCTCGTAACCTGGAGTTAAAGAAGCTGTGTGAGAGTTTCTTACAGCAGAGAGATCAGAGAGCTTCAGAGGCTCTCTGCAGTCTGCACTCTGAGAAACTCAAACTCTTCTGTCTGGACCATCAGCAGCCAGTGTGTCTCGTCTGCAGAGATTCAGAAACACACTCCAACCACAGATTCAGACCCATCGATGAAGCTGCACGACAACACAAGAAGGAACTCCAGGAAACTCTGGAGCCCTTAAAGGAGAAGTTAGAGATTTTTGAACAAGTTAAAGTGAAGTTTGATCAAACAGCAGAACACCTGAAGGTCCAGGCCCGACGCACAGAGACGCAGATTAAGGATCAGTTTAAGAAGCTTCACCAGTTTCTAGACAAGGAAGAGGAGGCCAGGATGGCTGCACTGAGGGAGGAAGAGGAGCAGAAGAGTCAGAGGATGAAGGAGAAGATGGAGGCTCTGAGCAGAGAGATAGCAGCTCTTTCAGACACAGTCAGAGCCACAGAGGAGCAGCTGGGAGCTGACCACGTCTCATTCCTGATCAGCTACAAGGCTGCAGTGGAAAGAGTCCAGCAGCTCCCCCTGCTGGAAACCCGTTCTCATTCCGAACTCGTAAAATAAGGACGTTTGGACAGTGGCCGTCAGCGTCTGATAGGACGTAAAAGGCGTCCTTCAGCGTATTCATGTAACGTACCGGGGAGAGCAGCAGTTAGATAGGATTTAGTGAGTAGTATGTAAGGGCGAATTTCCACGTGTCGCAGAACCGAACGCCCACCCACGACTCTTTCCTAAACCCAACCGACCCGTTCTTCCCGCGTGTCACGGAACCATAAGCCCACCCATGACCTTTTCCTTAACATAACTACATCAAAAGGGACAGCAATAGTCCCGACCAAGCGCATTTACTTATAGCGCTAAAGGGACGGCGATAGTCCCGACCAAGCGCATTTACTTATAGCGCTAAAGGGACGGCGATAGTCCCGACCAAGCGCGTTTACTTATAGCGCTAAAGGGACGGCAATAGTCCCGACCAAGCACGTTTACTTAAAGCGCTAAAGGGACGGCGATAGTCCCAACCAAGCGTGTTTACTTATAGCGCTAAAGGGACGGCGATAGTCCCGACCAAGCGTGTTTACTTATAGCGCTAAAGGGACGGCAATAGTCCCGACCAAGCGTGTTTACTTATAGCGCTAAAGGGACGGCGATAGTCCCGACCAAGCGCGTTTACTTAAAGCGCTAAAGGGACGGCAATAGTCCCGACCAAGCACGTTTACTTAAAGCGCTAAAGGGACGGCAATAGTCCCGACCAAGCGTGTTTACTTATAGCGCTAAAGGGACGGCAATAGTCCCAACCAAGCACGTTTACATAAAACGCTAAAAGAGACCTTTAGCGTCAATAAGAACGCCAAAGGCACCTGACCAAACGTCCCTATTTTACGAGATGGGTGTGAGAATGTGTTGCTGCTGGATGATCCACAGCTGCTCTCAGGAGCTCTGATAGACGAGGCCAAACACCTGGGCAACCTGAGCTTCAACATCTGGAACAAGATGAAGGACATGGTCTCCTACACTCCTCTGATTCTGGACCCAAACACTGCTCAACCAAGACTCATCCTGTCTGAAGATCTGACCAGTGTGAGACAAGGAGAGAGACAGCATCTTCCTGATCATCCAGAGAGGATTGATGGTTACCGCTCTGCCCTGGGCTCTGAGGGCTTTAACTCAGGGACTGACAGCTGGGATGTCGAGGTTGGAGACAGTGAAGTCTGGTTTCTGGGTGTGTTAGCAGAGTCTGTCCAGAGGAAGGGAGACATACCGTCTGGATTATGGAGAATAAGGTTCTATGAAGGTGAATACTCAGCATGGTCTCCACCAGCTCCACCCACTGATCTCCCGTTTAAGAAGCAGCTCCAGAGGATCAGAGTTACTCTGGACTGGAACAGAGGAAAACTGTCGTTCTCTAATCCTGATACAAACACACACATACACACCTTCACACACACTTTCACTCAGAAGATGTTTCCATACGTTAGGCCTGGGGGTAATCTGAAGATATCACCACTGAAGGTCTGATAGTCTGTAGTTTTCTACTATTCACTTCCTAAACATTAATGTGGTCCACCTATTATATATAGAATGAATATAAATAGAATAATGGTTACAGTTTTTTTTGGATTGCTTACACACTAAAATTAAAAGTAGTACACTATTAGCAAAACCTTACACTCAAGAAGCAAAACATCAGCCCATATTTGCACAACTATAAGCACATTGTCACCCTCACACTTAACATTACATTCCTTGCAATACCAAAGCGCTGACTGTCAAATTACCGCACCGTCCAACCAACTGGTTCAACACAGTCATCAGGTGTGCAAACACTTGTTTGCTTAATTGTAGACACACCACTCAGGTGTATAAGCACTATAAAAAGCAGCAGGTGAGTTCATCGGTCTTCAAGCACAATGGAAAGAGTCAGAAAGAGAGTAAGACGAGGAGGAGAACGAGGAGAACGAGGAGGAGGACAAGGAGGAGGAGGAGGAGGAAGGGGAGGAAGAGGAATCAACAGAGGAAGAGGAAGAGATGGAGGCCATGCTGGAGGTAGAGGTAGAGGTAGAGGAAGAGGAAGAGGGAGACAAGAAGGTGCTCAAAGAGGACCGAATCTGACAAATGAGATCCGCGCAACACTGGTTGACCACGTTGTCAACCACGGCCTGACGCTGAGGGAGGCTGGACTGCGAGTACAGCCAAATCTAAGCCGATACACAGTGGCAGGTGTGATGAGAACATTTCGACTGGAAAATAGGTATTGTAAAAATATCATCATATCAAAAACATCTGCACGGTTTCAGTAACTGCTTACAGTACTGTATTCTATGTACTATCAGCACTTCTGTTACCTTTTCCTGTGAAATTACTACTACTATTGTATACTGTTTTCTGTTTCTACATAGGATTGAGGGTCAGGAACGACAAGGGGGAAGGTCTCCTCTGTTCACACAACAGCAAGAGAGGGAGATAGCTATAACACTCACTCAGCTCCAAACTAACATTGTCAATAACCACACCAGTTTCAACGATATCCATCAGGTATATATGTAAATATGGATGTTTACATATGTAAATATGGATGTTTATATATGTAAATATGGATGTTTATATATGTAAATACGGACGTTTATATATGTATATACGGATGTTTATATATGTACATACGGACGTTTATATATGTAAATATGGATGTTTACATATGGACGTTTATATATGTAAATACGGATGTTTATATATGTAAATATGGACGTTTATATATGTAAATATGGATATGTAAATACGGATGTTTATATATGTAAATACGGATGTTTATATATGTAAATATGGATATGTAAATACGGATGTTTATATATGTAAATACAGATGTTTATATATGTAAATATGGATGTTTATATATGTAAATATGGATATGTAAATACGGATGCTTATATATGTAAATACAGATATGTAAATATGGATGTTTATATATGTAAATATGGACGTTTACATATGTAAATACGGATGTTTAGATGAAACATTATTATTGTTAATCCCTTTAAATTGTAGTGCTTTCAGATAATAATGCTTACTGAAAGGAAGAAGGCAGTGGGAACAGAAATATCAGAAGATTACTTTTGTTAGCTGATAATGGGCTCATGAAGATGAAACCGGCAAACACTTACAGTAATGCTCATGTATGAATATCATCGAACAATTACAACATTTGGGATGTTTACAGTCAGAGTGTAGCTCACAGCTCTCTACACAGCTTCATTTAAATGTGCAACACTATCTAACGATAGCTTAGAAACATAGTCCGCTAACATCAACAAACAAGGTTCTGATATATGATAAATAAAACGCAGGTTAACACTCAAAGAGTATTTTAGTGTTTATTTTTCTATGTGTATCGTTAGTCTTTTGTAGAACAGAGCTAGACAACGCTTTCAGTAACCGGAGCATTCATGCACGTATACACTGTTGGAGCCATTATGCAACTTTGTTTCTGTTTTGTTTATATACCACTCGGTGCCAGTAATGCATGCAGTTTTGTGTTTGAGCATTGGGTGGAGCATTGCCTCTGGAAAAGCATAAAGGTGATTAACAGCCAGAGATACAGAGAGGTGTGTGGCTAAAGGGAAAGCATACAGCTTTTCACTGTGTCAACGTGGCGTGTCGATATATTGTTGGATTTGTGTTTAAAAGGAGATGAATGAAACTAAACAAGATGAAATGGACTGTGTTCCCTGTGCTACGGTGAGCAGGCCGTCTAAGTTGGAATAAATGGGTCACACCACTGAAAGATCTTCAATGTATGGACATTCATTTATTGGCTGCCAAGAACAGACATCAGAGCAATAAAAATGTGTATTTCGGGTAAATGAATCAATCTGGTGCAGAACAATAGTTATGTTAACATTTCAGTCAAAACGCCTGCTGATTGGATGCAGACCGTCTGGTGTGTGTGTGTGTGTGTGTGTGTGTGTGTGTGTGTGTCTGTGTGTGTGTGTGTGTGTGTGTGTGTGTGTCTGTGTGTGTGTGTGTGTGTGTGTGTGTGTGTCTCTGTGTTTGTGTGTATGTGTGTGTGTGTGTGTGTGTCTGTGTGTGTGTGTGTGTGTGTGTGTGTGTGTCTGTGTGTGTCTGTGTGTGTATGTGTGTGTGTGTGTGTGTGTGTGTCTCTGTGTTTGTATTATTAATTATATGAAATATTAGAATTTTGGAATTTTAAAATGCGGTGCATGTAAATGCACTGAGTGTATTAGCTTCAGTAGATGGCAGCCATCATGCCCCCAGTTTGGAGAAGTTTGTGTTGTGTGACAAAACTAACAAACTAACTAAGCAATGGAGGCAGCGGTAGAGCAGCGACTCCTGTGTTTTCGTCAAAGGAGTCTGGTGGCTTTGATCAGTGACCAGTGGCCATCTGGAATTTGGGCAAATGCCAGAAGGGCCACTACTGATAATTTGATTTTGGTTATTTTGATAAGTTATTTTATGCATGCAGCCACAAATTTTCAAGATTGTACTGCGGCGAGGTGTGTGGAAAGATTCAATAGGAAGGCAAAGTTACTAATTTCCAAGCTAGGTTATTAACAACAATAGTGCCGTTGTGTTTCAAATGCCAGGGCCGTTTTTGATCCCAGTCCGTCATGCTTTGAAGAGAGCAGAGATAACAGCTTCAGTTGCCCGTCGTAAAGGGCTCTCTGACAGCAAGGTAAAGCGCCGAAAATATTGTAAATATAGCGTCCAATTAAACTGATACTAATATATATATATATATATATATATATATATATATATATATATATATATATATATATATATATATATATATATGTTTTTAGGAGCTGCTGCAGACTACGGAGAAGTAGCTCATAAAACCACACTTCATAACATGTGAACTGTCCCTTTAAGATGAAACGTAGCTGCCTGAGAAAGCTCCACACCTTACATTACGTCATCTGAACAGACCAGGTAAACCAGTTAGTTCCTGTTGAGATGTCAGAGAGAAGAGACGCACCGACACACACACGGTAAGACTTACCTTTTATTACAAAGCTGTGACTTTAACTGAGGGAGGACAGTTACAGGAAGGAGCTCTGAAGTACTGAAGGAGTGAAATACTTTAACTGATGGAGGACAGTTACAGGAAGGAGCTCTGAAGTACTGAAGGAGTGAAATACTTTAACTGATGGAGGATAGTTACAGGAAGGAGCTCTGAAGTACTGAAGGAGTGAAATACTTTAACTGAGGGAGGACAGTTACAGGAAGGAGCTCTGAAGTACTGAAGGAGTGAAATACTTTAACTGAGGGAGGACAGTTACAGGAAGGAGCTCTGAAGTACTGAAGGAGTGAAATACTTTAACTGAGGGAGGACAGTTACAGGAAGGAGCTCTGAAGTACTGAAGAAGGAGCTCTGAAGTACTGAAGAAGTGAAATACTTTAACTGAGGGAGGACAGTTACAGGAAGGAGCTCTGAAGTACTGAAGGAGTGAAATACTTTAACTGAGGGAGGACAGTTACAGGAAGGAGCTCTGAAGTACTGAAGAAGTGAAATACTTTAACTGAGGGAGGATAGTTACAGGAAGGAGCTCTGAAGTACTGAAGAAGTGAAATACTTTAACTGATGGAGGATAGTTACAGGAAGGAGCTCTGAAGTACTGAAGAAGTGAAATACTTTAACTGATGGAGGATAGTTACAGGAAGGAGCTCTGAAGTACTGAAGAAGGAGCTCTGAAGTACTGAAGAAGGAGCTCTGAAGTACTGAAGAAGGAGCTCTGAAGTACTGAAGAAGTGAAATACTTGGCTGCTAACCTGCTGCAGACTGAAAAAAACACTTAGAGACTCAAAGTGAAAGCAACTTTCTGCAGCAGGGAGGGGCACACAGGAGACGTTTACCTTCTTCTTTTATGCATGCAGCCACAAATATTCAAGATTGTACTGCGGCGAGTTGTGTGGAAAGATCGGAAGGCAGAGTTACTAATTTCCAAGCTAGGTTATTGACAACAAAAGTGCCGTTATGTTGCAAATGCCAGGGCCGTTTTCTGATCCCAGTCCGTCACTGCCAGCATAATAAACGCAAAAAGTCCTCTAAAACCATACGAGGATACACGACCCACAGGAGCGTTTTCACTTCTCATATCTAAACCAGAGAACGTAACGGTCGCGGTATTAAACACGTCTTTAACGTTGCAGTTTGGTTAGGTTTAGGCACCAAAACTACTGGTTAAGTTTAGAAAAACATAGAGGGGCACCGCCACTATAAACGTAAATATAAGTCATAATTGCTGCTTGAACAAATGACTTATGGGAGCGTTTTTTCGGGGAGACAAGAGGGAGATAAATTGTAGTCAAACACTGGTGTGTGTGTTAGTTTTTACCTTCTCATGCAGCTCTCCGTTGGTTCCTTCCACAGCTTCCCCGTTACCGTTGAGGAGCTGAAGACATAGAAAGAGAGAGAGAGAGAGAGACAACAGTGAGAACAGAGAGTCATCTGCAGCAGAGGAGCGTTTGTTTTCTCTGCTGCTGGTTTATAGATGGCTCAGTTAGAGGAGGGAACAGAGGAGTCAGTAACACTGCACAGAGAGTTTCTGACATCTGGAGGAACACGGAGCTGATGAATGATTAAAGAAGACATCAGAAACATCAGACAACATGCTCCCTGCATGGAAATAACAAACCTTTTAGATTGTGTGGAGAGACACACACAACCCTGGTGTCATGGCGCGTTCCAGGCAACCCGTAACTCGTGTTTTCACCACCTTCTCTCTGTGAAAGAGCCCTGGAACGGCAGTCAAACCCGTAACTTACTACTCTTGAACCCGTACCAGATCGTTGTACTCCCAGTTACAGTTTTTGATGTCTCACACACACATAAACAACAATGGCGACCCCTTGATGTTGTACAGACGCCGGTGATTAACGGTGAGAAATAGAAATGAATTTAGACCTAATCAAACTAATTGAAGTCACACGGTGGGTCAGCTGATTGTAAGGCCTACATACAGTATATCCCTTTGTCAAATGTGTCCACCATTTGCCTGAAGAAGACCCAGCCGGGTCGAAACGTGCCTTTGCATTAAATATGGGAGCTTAAAGCAGTGTTGCGGACATTAAATTTTTTTCACTTTAGTGGGAGGTGGGATGTGCTGAAAATGCTCCTAGGCTCGTGCACAGAGCGCGAACACTATGCTTGTTACACACACAGGGACGCACAGCAGCACACACATGCAGAAGATTACAAATAAAAATATTACGGTGCTAATCCTCCATCATAATAGCAATGCTCCAAGGTCCAAACACGCCTGGCTTTTAAAGGGAATGGGAGATGATCTCTGATTGGTTGATTGCATGTTACGCCCAGAACACACCTCTGATTAATGAAGACACTAAGTCCAACCCTTTAGAACCATGACCCCGGCACACGGACACCTGCACCAGGCGCTTCACGCCATGCACTTAGATCATTAAAATAGGGCCATGTCAGCATTTAAAGAGATATCTGTTCTTCAAGAATCAAAAACAGAGGTGAAAGGTCAGTTCTTTTTCATGGAGAAGCAGCCGTTATGGATGTTCATTTATGTCAGTTACAAATTATTCTAAAGACAAAAGAGGATGGAAGAATCCCCCAAGTTCACAGTCTATTTCAAACACTGCTATTCTGCCAAAATATGTCTAAAATCCTCCTCTCTGCCGTCTTCAGCCTGAAGCCATCAATCTGTCAGTTATCCATCAGTAAACACTCACCATCGAGCTGCACAGCCATCTTATTAAAGCAACAACACTCACACAGCGAATCACTCATCCTACACCGGCCGTTTTCACTACGGATCAGATCTTACGTCTCATTTTCATTCAGAAACAAACAAACTCTCTTCAATGGTTACCAATTGCTGCCCGCATCCGCTTCAAGACACTAGTACTTGCATACAGGGCCACGAACGGATCAGCCCCGGCTCACATCCAGAACATGGTCAAACCCTACACCCCAACCCGCCCGCTCCGCTCTGCATCAGCCAACCTGCTTGCTGCCCCCTCACAGCGAGGGACAACTAATCACTCAACGAAATCCCGACTGTTTGCTGTCCTGGCTCCTAAATGGTGGAATGAGCTCCCTATTGACATCAGGATGGTCGAAAACCTGAGCATCTTCCGCCGAAGGCTAAAAACACATCTCTTCCGAGTACACCTCGGATAATGAAGGGGGAAAATATATATATATTTCTCTCTTGATACTGCACTTTCAATTGGCTCTTTGTAGCGTTACCTATTTAAAGCTAATGTACTTGCACTACTTGTTGTCTGGAGTTTGCACCTTCAAGTTTGAACGCACTTAATTGTAAGTCGCTTTGGATTAAAGCGTCAGCTAAATGACATGTAAAGTAATGTAATGTCTCCCTCATAATTTATGACCAGAGGATAACATTTAAAACTCTGCAAAACAGCTGCAAAATACGGACCCTTGGTCAGGTGCCTTTGGCGTTGTTATTGACGCTAAGGGCGTTTTCACACCTAAAAGTCTGGACCAAGGTCCGAACCAACGTTCGTGTTTAATTACATTGTATACATTTGGTCCCGTTCTTTTTGGTTTCACATACTAAAGAACTTTCCATGATATACCTACGGCGTGTCGTCACCACGTAAGTGTGTGATTGGTGAGTAGACGGGCGTGTGTCTGACGTTGGCGTGTTGTCATTTTGGCGGGTAGTCTTTTCCGTATGAATGAACAAATGAATGAGCAAATCAAGTTAGATGACATTGTTCTACCGTTCGCTCAAACCCTCTCTCTTTCATCCGCTCAGAATTTTATTTTTATAAATGTCAGCATTTTTGTGAGTGTTTTCTAATTGACTTTTAATGTTTTCGTCTGACCAAATTGAAATTAAATATCTAACCTCCTCCTCTCCCCACGTACTTATACGACTCATTTTAGCTTGTACTAGCGGGGTTTTTTCTGGTTTTTTCTTCTTCTTCTATGGTACGTAGATGCCTAACTTCCTGTAATTGGTCCGAAAGCCCTAAAGTTTTCATACTGCAAACGAACCGGACCATGGTTCAACATTTGGTCTTTCGATCCGGATCGTGGTCCGAGGCACCTTTCTCACCTGCAATTTTGGTTCGGACCAAACTGAAAAGTCCAAAAGTCCGGACCAAATGAGGTCGGTGTGAAAACGCCCTAAAAGTCTCCTTTGGCGTCCTTCGCTCCCGTCAGAACTACTACGGCCACTAGAGGGCGGCGCCGCTAGAAACCTAAATATAGGTCAGAATGACGCTGGAACCAACCACATATGGGGGCGTTTTTCAGGGGGAGGACAGTCTCTAAAAGAGCCTCTGCACACTTTCGATTTGATTAACCAATCAAAACAGAATTGGCATCAATTTGTAACAGCAGATATGGTAGCAGTTATAGTAACATATCATTGAATCAGAAAACACTACATGTTGGAAACATTTGGAATAATGGAAAAACACAACTCAACATATAGAAGATAAGTCTTTTTTAGACATTAACGCAGAAATGTTACATATTATATCTTCAAAAGGTACACAGACTTTCTGCTTGTTACATTGTGTTGAATACAATAGACGCAACATGTGGAGACATTTTTAAGTTTAAAACGTGTGATGAAGCTGCTGAGTAGGACACTTTTCAATGAGGAATTGATTACAGTTTTTTTAAGAAACCTGCCCAACACACTGGCTCTTATCCACTAACCCTGGTCCACACAAGTATTTATAAACTGCACGCACACACGAATGCACAAACACACACACACACACACACACACACACACACACACACACGCGCGCATGCACGTACACACAGGTCAAACCACTCACTCTCAGCAGGAGAAAACGGAAAAACATCCCAGCAGAGCTGTTGCCATAGCAGCCCTCCTGTCCTTCCAACCCCCTTCATCCCTACATCATTTTTAACCTCTGTGTCTGTGTGTGTGTGTGTGTATGTGCGTGCATGCGTGCGTGCGTGTATGTGTGGTTGTGTCTGTGGGTGTGTGTGTATGTGCGTGTGGCTTAGCAACAGAAGAGAGATTGGAGACTTCAGGATTCAAACTGCCGCAGCGTCCCGTTCTCCTCTCCGACGGTACGGAATGTCCCGTCCATTAGTGCCACATGTTACCGCCGCGTTGGGCGTGGCCTCATACACACGGGTCCCTTAAAGTTGGTTCATCTAAAAAAAGTGACTAACCCTTTGTGCTACAACAAGGGTTCAAACAAAGGAATACAAGGTTGACACGGTGTGGCGTCAGCAGTGTTGCAGTTAGCCTCTCTCCACAGCACTGCGGAGTAAAGTCTGGCTACACCACAGATGCATTCTGGGATAGGAGAAAAAAAATGCTCCGTTTTTGAAGAGGCGAACCTGCTCTTCCTAGCTGACCGCATTGAACTGAAAGTGCAGCGCACGGCAAGTTAGGCCGGCTTCACACTGCCTGCGTGGCGTGTCCGTTTTTATTCCGGCTCCCATGGTAGCAGGTTAGAGCGTGCACACTGCCTGCGTGACACGCACGTCTCAGGCGCGTGCATGCTAGAAATAGGACCGACGGCTGTTTTTCACGCGATACGCAAGCGTGTTGGAAGCAGGCAACATAGAATACGAAAAAAATTGTCATTTTGACACGAATACTTAATAGATAATAAATGACATATTGATGTTTGAAAGTCTGGAGGTTTTAACATAAATGCAGATATAAATGTCATTTAAAAAAATAATAATGAATAATTATCAATTTTCAAATATTGCACCTGTCAATACAGAAGGAAATATTGTGTAGCCTATTTTGCCGTCAATACTGCCGACGTTGTCTTTGCAGTAATCAGATCAGAATATATTTATGTTTATGGGAAACATCCATGTTTACAGACAAGACTAGCAGCAGCCGCGTCAGACACCTTTCTGGTAGAAAACGCCACGCAGCCGCCACGCAACTGACACGCCACGCTCACGCCACGCAAGCCAGTGTGCAGGAGGCCTTACAACATTCAGAGATGCACAACCCCGCCCTGCGACAGCTCGTGAAGCCTTCACACTGGAAACGACACGCGAGGTGACGTCATTTATGGCTCACGCACCTCGCGCCGGGAACACCGCAGCAACCATAAACCTAGCGTAAGTGAACCGTGGTCGATCCAGAACGGGTGAACCCACCGTGTCCCGCAGGGCGAGCACCTGGCCCTCCAGGTAGCGGTGCTCCTCTCTCGCCTTCTCCAGCTCCGCCTCTTTACTCGCCAGCTTCTCCTGCAGGCTCGCCAGTTGCTGCGAGACAAACACAGAAAAACAGAGTTAGTAAATAAAAGAATACGCATTTTTATTTCCACCTGTTTTCACAGATTACATCTTTTTTTTAATGAAAATAATGTCCTGCACATACACTTATTCTTACTCCGTACTACTCTTATAATGTTACTGTTTCTGCACTACAATGGTACTGTTACATGCTGTACAAAGCTGTACATACTGTACATATATGTCTATATGGTTCATACTGAATATCCATATTTATTCTGTTAATACACTGCATATATCTACATTATTCTTACTACATTGCACATATCTGTACATGTTGTTCATACATTGTTCATATTACATAGCAATATATTTATTCTGCTCTTATAAGGTAACTGCTAATACACTGCACATATTTATATTTAATTCATATTACTCTAAACCACCTTCTGTTAACCAACTGTACACTACTGTCTACACTGCACACACACACACACACACACACACATACACACACACACACACACACACACACACACAGGCACAAACAAACAAACACACACACACGCACTCACTCACGCACACACACACACACACACACACACACACACACACACACACACACACACACACACACACAGACAGACACACACAAGAAAAGAGAAGTTTGACTCTGCAGCTGTCAGATGATGATTATTATTTAACTTACATTCACAGTGTATGTATTTACATTTGGTTGCACGATATCATTTCATCATAGAGCTGTAATAACGTGCGTTGAGGAGATATTCTTTTCATGTAAAGCTCTCATCTTGTTTGTCTCGTCTGCACCGGGGGAACAGAGACGGCAGCCGGCGACAAACGAGAAGCGACAGTGGTGTGGCGTTCGCTCACACTCTCAGAAGTCAAGTAAGCAACACATTTACAGTCAGCCAGCGTGTGAGCATGTGTGTGTGTGTGTATGTGTGTGATGTGCCTCGTTCTATCAGTGCTGTCACTTTAGATAGAGAACGACAGGAAGTCGAGTCGCATCAGGCTAACTCCGTGCTCGAACAAAGGTCCCCGAGCTGCTTCATGAAGTCAGCGGAGTGAAGGATTCTGGGAGAGCTCTGAGTCAGCCGCGGAAAACACAGTTTTTTGGTTTTGTTTGTTTGCTCGGGAAAGTAAAGTTAACTCAGATCACACACACAGACACACACATACACACACAGAGACACACACACACACAGACACACACACACACAGACACACACACACAGACACACAGACACTCAAACACGCACACAGACAGACACAGATACACACACACACACACACACACACACACACACACACAAAACCAAATGCATGCATGCAAATGTTCCACCAAAACAAGTTCTGAGTTTTTTTTTCCTGCTGTGTGTGGGTGTTAGAGCAGTGTGTAGAGGAACCTACCTGCTGTGTGTGGGTGTTAGAGCAGTGTGTAGAGGAACCTACCTGCTGTGTGTGGGTGTTAGAGCAGTGTGTAGAGGAACCTACCTGCTGTGTGTGTGTGTTAGAGCAGTGTGTAGAGGAACCTACCTCCTGTGTGTGGGTGTTAGAGCAGTGTGTAGAGGAACCTACCTGCTGTGTGTGGGTGTTAGAGCAGTGTGTAGAGGAACCTACCTGCTGTGTGTGGGTGTTAGAGCAGTGTGTAGAGGAACCTACCTGCTGTGTGTGGGTGTTAGAGCAGTGTGTAGAGGAACCTACCTGCTGCATGTTGTGCATGTTCTGCTGCAGCAGCTGGATCTGAGCCTCAGCGCCGTGCGCGTGCGTGAGCGTGTGATCGTCATCCTGCCGGCAGCTCCGGCTCTGCTCCTGCTTCAGGAGCTCCACCTCGTTCCTGTAGGCGTCCAGCTGCCATCGCAGTGAGTCGTTTTCCTCCCTCAGAGACGTCGGATCGCACACTCCTGCACACAGGAAGCACAGCAGCTCCACATGTTAAAGGGACAGTTCAAATGTTTGTTGGTTTTAAATGTTTTCGCATTTAAATGTCTTCATTTTAATCATCGGGTAGTTTGTGTATTAGTTTTGTTAGTTCCTATCGCTTCCAAACACCAAAGGGGGATTTCACACCTGCCTCATTTTGTTCCATTGAATCGCACTAGAGGTGGTGTAGTATATTAGCTGTGTGCAGTCATTGAGGAAATGGTTCAAGGAAATGTCTCTGACGCATAGAAGGTTAAGCTTAAGCCTTTAAATATAATTTATAGGGGTGTGCAAAAAAATTCGATTCACATTCGAATCGCGATTCAAGCTCTACCGATTCAAAATCAATTCATATTTTTTATTTTTTTTTTATTTTAATTTAAAAATAAATAAATATATATATATATATATATATATATATATATATATATATATATATATATATATATTTTTAATTGTAAGTCTACTGCAATCACACGGGAAAAGTAACTACATTAACATACTGTGAAATGTATTTTTAATCAAGAATCGTTTTTGAATCGAAAATCGATTTTGAATCGAATCTTGAGCCTGAAAATCGATATCTAATCGAATCGTGACATTTTCTGAATCGTGCACCCCTAATAGTTTAAGCCTTTTATGGCATGAGAGTACATTGTGCACCAGACAGATAAGCAGAAGAACAGAAAAGAAAGTTAAGTGAACAGACGAGGAAGTTGCCCCAGACAGAGGCCCCGACCCTGGCATGTGTGTTTGAAACAAGAACCCCCCCCCCCCCCCCCCGTGATGAGACAACGAGGACACAGGGAAAGCTTAGATCGGAGCTCACTTCGGAGGAGATCTTGGTGGACCAAGCCTCGACTTGATGTCTGTTGCTAGGGAAACTTAGACTCTGTTTGTTGATGAGTTCCCCATAAGGAAAAAGTATCTTCCCAACCTGATGTTTAACCGGGTGATTTGTTAACGTGATATATACTCGGTATCGTACCATTTTCCTCAGTTCGGATCCTCTTGGAGGGATTTTCATCCGAGTCGTCATCCGACATCTCCATCTCCTCCTCGCGTCTGATGCCCATGATCTCTTCGCTGTGGGCGTTCCTCAGCTCCTAAAACATCACACACAGACACACACACACACACACACACACACACACACACACACACACACACACACACACACACACACCCAGACACATACAGACATACACACAAACACACACACCCACACACACACACACACACACACACACACACACACACACACACACACACACACACACACACCAAGCACCAGGATGTGTCTTTATCTGGACTACATGTCTGACTTGCTGTTCAAAAGTGCAAAACACGAAACAAACTCCCAGAAACCTGCAGGTCCGCTGCAACTCTCACTTCTTTAAAATCAAGACTGACGACTTTTCTGTTTGACACGGCCTTTCTTTAAATAACTGTTCATTTCTTACACCGCACGGTAACTTGTATTCCTGTATTTCATACCTGCCTTATTCATTTCATGTCATGTACTTTGAAATGCTTTGTTGCTGAAATGTCCTGTACAAATAAAGCTGCCTTGCCTTGAAATAATCACATCATCTTATTCAGTATCTCTTCATTTGTCGGCTCACATCCACAGAGTTAGCAACACCCGTGCTGTTGCTATAGTGATACTGGTACATGTCGACTTACCACAGATACTAGCCATGAAAGGAGGGGCTGTAGCATGCTAGAGAAGGCTGTCTCATCACTCACTCTTACCTCTTTTTGGACCAAATATTTCAATGTGGTCTGAGAAGGCTCTGATGAAGCTTCAATAATAATAATAATGTATCAGACTTAAAGGAGAATTCCGGTCGATTTCAACACGTAGCTCTGTTGTTTGTGATCACAGAGTGCTGTCATTAGCAAGAAAAACGAAAATAATCGGTGTTGCCTACACCAAGTTATGCTCCTGCTACAGTTTGCCCCCAGGCAGGTTATCTATGTTACTACATAGTCATTACTATGGACATAACCACGGCAATTCGTGACCATCATTTTTTGGTGGAAAATATACGTTTTATACTATACAATACGTAATATTGGATTGTATGAGTTCAACAACAACTTGTGTGGACTTCACCGCAATACCGGAACTAAAAAGAGGTATGTGCACTGGCTGATATTAGCACAAATTGTATGCATTTCTTTCACATCTACTGCAGTCAGATTCACTGTGTTCACTCAGAAGGAATCAGTTCACATGGGTAGGCACTTGTAATAACATCTTGAAGCACGTTTAAAACCTACCTTGTTTCAGCCGCCTAGGTGCAAACTGTAGCAGGAGGATAACTCGGTGTAGGCAACATCGATTATTTTCGTTTTTCTCACTACTGACAGCACTCCGTGACCACAAACAACAGAGCTACGTGTTGAAATCGGCTGGAATTCTCCTTTAACTGGATGGATGTAGTCTACAGAAGTTTTAAAATGCAGAACTAAAAACAAATACCCACTATTTGTGTTTCCATTCAATTGTCAAGCGAATTTTAAGCAAACTTTTGAAATGTAACAAAAGAAATGTGTCCATTAAGTGGTTTGGAGTGAATAAACTGGGCTACAGTGTAACTTTGGTCAGAAGTTGTCGCTCTAGGATAGTTATGGCTGTAATCCTTCAGTAAACAGTGTAGAAGAAGTAGAGGTTGCTATCCGGAAACAAAACAAGTGGCCTTGGCCATCGAACTCTACTCTAAGATATTTCTTGACTAGGGTTGGGTACCGAAACCTGGTGCTGATATGGCACCAGTGCCTAAACGACCGGTATCTACCGAACCGAATAGCAACGCAGATTTCGGTGCCTCATTTCGGTGCCAATTAAATGACTTTTGCGCTGCTCTCTGATGCTCTGAAACAGACGTTAGAGGCAACAGAAGCATCGCTGCACGTGACGCTAATTAACACTTCACTTTACAGCAGGTAACGTTAGCCTACCGTTATCTAGCAGCTGGATTAAACACGGTTAAAATGCTGACAGCTAAACGGTGTAAAGTGTGACTGTATTTCACTGGAGAGGATTCCAACAGCGGGACGTTAATCAGTCTGCAGCTGCCTTTGTCGGAAAAACAACACAGACGGTGCGTTCACTTGAAACTAGTAAGCCTCGTGGTGCATTCAAGTTATTGTAAAATACCCTATTCCCCTATTTTTTAGTATAGGTTTAGGCACCGTTTAGGCACCAATATCAGAAAAAAAAAAAACGATACCCAACCCTATTCTTGACTGATTGGAAAACTGGGTTGGACTTTCTGGCACAGTACTAAACTGGTTTGAATCTTACTTTAACGGGCCGGCAACATTGCACGTGTAACATATGCAGAGTGGATGTTCCAAAAATTAGGCTTCCACTATAATCAATGAAACTGCGACACCGGCCGCAAGAGCAGCGCGTAAGAGGTGCGTATGTGAAGTGGAGATCCGCTCTACAAGTGTAAAAGTAGGACGAGGTGTGTGCGCGTCCCTTTTATACAGAAATGGATCATAAGGTGTCTATCTGTCTTTTAAATTAAACTACCGATATACAGGAAACGACTTAATGACGTATTGGCAGTTTAGTTTTGAGAGTTTCTGTTTTTATTTCTGGCTTCTTGTCCGCTGCGTCCTCTGACAACAGCTGACAGTAGATTAACGTTTCACAGCGCCGTGCTGGCTTCAAAAACTGAAGAAACTACAACAATCCCAAAACAAAAGCTCTCCGTCTCGCCTGTGACTCACACAATCCTACGCCGCATGGCGCTGCAGGTGGAGCCGGTTACAGGATACATTCTGCTGCACATACGCTCCGCTAACGGTCCGCATACGTTACGCGTTCAATGTAGCCAAAGCGTTACAGTATGTTGCGTTACGTCTATGTTGTGTGAATTCTGTCGAATCTTTTAAAAAGCAATTGAAGACTCTGCTATTCAAGCAGGCTTTAAGTTAGTCGAGGGGTTTTTATGGTTGCTTTGTTTTCTATTTGTATTTAAATGTTCTTGTATTTTAATTTGTCGTATTGTATTACATTTTATTGTGAAGCACTTTGCAATTTTTATCTGTGAAAGGTGCTATACAAATAAACATTACTTACTTACTTCAGTGTGTGTCTATAGGTAAATACACATCTGAGCAGACAAATATGACATGCAGAGTTCCCAAGGGCTCCATTCTGGGGCCTCTTCTGTTAGACATCTACATGCTTCCACTGGCTCAGATTATGGAAAACAACAAAATAAGTAAATAATAATTTATTCTGTTAGTCATTTGTGTAAAATGTTGTCATAATTAGCATAGGTAGTCTTGCTATGGCCAAACAAGAATTTTGTTATGTTTGTGCCAAATGTGAGGAGATTCCTGAGATCTCACGTTCACGAGAATGGGACATATGGACAACCCGAAAACATAATTCATCCGGGCGAAGGCATAAAAATTCCACCAACAGTCACTTTAAATGTGCAAACATGACACTAAAGGGTTTGTGTTGGGAGTGAGAACGGGTGGGTTTTAATATATACATACTGTACATAAAAAGGAGATAATATAAAAGTATTTCACTTCATTTTACAGTACACTAATAAGACATAAAAAGACATATTTTGTGTGAAATTGGACCAAAACTGTCCGATATGTTGGTTTCTAATTAGAGTGTAATTTGTTACAACAGTATATTTGGGGTTTAACACGGTAATACATGCAGTTTCTAACTACAGCAAAATATAGAAGTATGGTGTGTAATGTAATTAGTAATGTAATGTAATGTAATTTTCTGTCTAATAAAGACCACATTATTTCTAAAAAGTACAGCTTTTTATGTCTTATTAATGTACCGTAAAAGAAAGTGCGATCTCACATATATATATATATATATATATATATATATATATATATATATATATATATATATATATATATATATATATATATATGTTTTATTTCTGCATTTTAAAGTTCCACAAACACAGATCGACAACACAGAACTCCCTGCAGAGCAACAAGCTGCTGTTGCTGCAGGCTGGAAACACAACATCCTCATGTTCATATTTGTGTTATCTAGATTTGACTCTGGATGAATAATTGATCAGAGACTTAACCCTGGAAATCACTGTTGCTATAGCAGCGAGCGCCTCTCACACTTTCGAGGAGGAGGCGTCAGATCTTTGCTTTAGATCTAGGCTGCAGGGAGGAGAAGACAATCAGAGGCCGGTGTCAGTCAGTCAGTCAGTCTGTCTGTCTGATTGTCTGTCTATCTGTCAGTTAGTCTTTCTGTGTCTCTGTCTGCCTGTATTTCTGTCTGTATATCTGTCTGTCTGTCTGAGACAGAAAAGAGACAGAAAGACTGTCTGTCTGTCTGTCTCTCTGAACACGTCCAGTGACACAACAACAGGACAGCAGTTGTACAGCGCTGTCTGTCAGCTCACTCCTGTGGGATTCAGAAATGTCAGCAGAGAAGAAAGCAGTGGGTGTGGGAGGATGGAGACTACACAAAAAGGTATACCAACCTCACATTGCTTGCGCCAAATGTCTATGTTCTTGCGCTGTGCTTTTGAGAAATGGTCCCATGCCTTTTGCCTGGTGGCGGCGGTGAAAACGGAGGTGATCTGCTCGACTTTGGGGGTGAACAGGGAGGAGGGAGGAGGAGGAGGGAAGAGGAGGAGGAGCAAGACAAAACAAGCCATTTATCTAGCGTTGCAGCACTGACTGAGGCTCATACAGCAGGCAGAGGAGAGACCATAGACACACACTGACCACACTGGACCTTTCTATTATTTTAAAGGGTAATTTTGTTGTTTTTTTTCCAACATGGACTCTATTTTCCTATTGCATTTGTGTCTTAGTGACAGACAACAGAAATCTTTGAAATTGGTCCAGTATTGAGCCGTGAACCGGGCTGCAATGTAACCCTACAGGACAAATGTTCAGCATCAGTTAGCGTCCACTAAAAGTTCTGTTTTTTCCGCTGACAGACTCAGATTATTATTCTAAGTGTCTGACAACATTATGGAATGGATCCCTACAGATATAGACCTTTTATTTAAAGAGTAAGATCCTTTAAGTTTAACATGAAACAGCCCTGAAATCACCATCACCAAACTCCACCAGACTCCATGTAAATAATCAGGACTTTTAGCGTGTATAGAGCCAGCATATCTCCACCAGACTCCATGTAAATAATCAGGACTTGTAGCGTGTATAGAGCCAGCTTATTTCCACCAGACTCCATGTAAATAATCAGGACTTTTAGCGTGTATAGAGCCAGCATATCTCCACATGTAAATGGGTGAATTAAGGGTTTATTTCAACCAAACCAGAGTGGTGATTGTTGGAACAGTGGAACGATGAACCAAGACAGCTTTTGTTAGTTTTATTTAGTTTCTATCCACTTTGAATGAAGTGTGTTTTACGATGATAAAAGTACTGATTATTTACATGGAGTCTGGTGGGTTTGGTGATTTCAGGGATGTCTTTATGTTAAAAAAGGATCTTACTCTTTAATTAAAAGGTCTGTCTCTGTAGGGATCCTTTCCATAATGTCGTCAGACACTTATAATCAGAATAATAATCTGGAAGAAAATTGAAGGTGTGCAATTGACCATTAACGTTACATTGCAGCTTGTTTCTTCTTGCTTAATACTGGACCAATTTCAAAAATAGTTTTTCCCATAAGTCACTTTGACACAGAAACATGGGAAAATAGGATCCAGGTTGAAAAAAAAGATGAAGTTACCCTTTAAGGAGGAAAATAGATTAAAACCAACAGAATATTAGTCATTTCAGAAGATAAGCACTGTAAATAACAAACAGCATTCGTCCTCACTTATAAAACAGAAATGAACAGATGAGTTGTATTGATCGCACATTAAGGTGACAGATGTGATCACACGATGAGCAAGTCTCTCTCCTGGCGCTGCTCTGTACTTACATCACCTGCAGCGTCACTTCCTTCACGACTTACAAAGTAACATGCAACATTTATCCAGAATGGAGGCCCATCTTTAGACTCAACACAATACGATGCCATGGTTGTATTACATGTTTAATATAAGTGTAAGTTGTAATGGAAGCAATGTATGTGCTTTAACCCTCCTGTTGTCCTCGGGTCAAATTTGACCCTTTTTTGAAAAAGTTTCTATATCAGAAATTTGGATTTCTTTCAACCAAATTGTCAAAAAAAATAACGTGGATGGTTCCCTACAACGCTCTTCACACATAAAATAAATGATTAGTTCACTACTTTCATTGAATTTGGGTGTTTCATTCAATTTTATAGCATTTAAAACATTTTTTTACAAAAGAACTTTGAAAAAAGTGACAAAAATGTCAGAAAAAGTTTAAAACATGTAAAAAATAAAAAGTCGCATAAAAAAGCGCAAAAAGTACAGATAAAAACATAGGAAAGAGTGACAGAAAAAATTGGAAAAAAGCGTCAAAAACGTCTGGAAAATGTGACTAAATAATGTCGACAAAAGTGACAAAACCATCGGGACCAAAACGTTACATTTTGACTCAGAAAAACTAAAAGTTGCCGACGGGAAGACAACACGAGGGTTAATAATTACTATGAGAATAGATCAGAGTATAACTTTATTAAAGCAATACATTCAGAGATTAAATGCTGCCTTTCAAAGTATTTCTCTGACATTTTCTTTGCTTTAACATTTCCAGCAGTGACATCATTTCAACTTCCCAAAACATCTGTCTGCTGATTGAACTCTGGACTTTCTCTGATCAACACATAGAAACAAATGACCAACACTTGCAACACATTCTCACCCCCAACTCGTCATATACCAACTAGCTTTTTGATGCTTTTGAAGCTCTGGGTTGGATCCCTTGGAGTCACTTTTTGACACTTTGGGTCGGGACCATTGGTGTCACTCTTTGACGCTTTTAAATCCTGGGTCTGGAACCTTGGAGTCAGTTTTTTTTTATTTTTTACGCTTTGGGTCGTGACCATTGGTGTCACTCTTTGATGCTCTGGGTCGGGACCATTGGAGTCATTTGTTGACGCTCTGGGTCGGGACCATTGGAGTCATTTTTTGATGCTTTGGGTCGGGACCATTGGTGTCACTCTTTGATGCTCTGGGTCGGGACCATTGGAGTCATTTGTTGACGCTCTGGGTCGGGACCATTGGAGTCATTTGTTGACGCTCTGGGTCGGGACCATTGGAGTCATTTGTTGACGCTCTGGGTCGGGACCATTGGAGTCATTTTTTGATGCTTTGGGTCGGGACCATTGGAGTCATTTTTTTATGCTTTGGGTCGGGACCATTGGTGTCACTGTTTGACGCTTTTAAAATCCTGGGTAGGGACCCTTGGATTCAGTTTTTTTGACGCTCTGTCTCAGGACCATTGGTGTCACTTTTTGACGCTTTGGGACGGGACCATTGGAGTCATTTTTTGACGCTCTGGCTCAGGACCATTGGTGTTACTTTTGATGCTTTGGGTCGGGACCATTGGAGTCATTTTTCATGCTCTGGGTCAGGACCATTGGTGTCACTCTTTGACGCTTTTAACTCTGGGTTGGGATCCTTGGAGTCACTATTCAACATGAAGGGTAAGACCACTTATCAATGGTTAAAGATCGTAGTTGGTGTTGTAAAATGTACGTTTTGTGACACGCAGGACAACAACGGGACACAAACCCCGGTCTCCTGGGTGGAAGTCCTGTGTTGTTTGACCCAGCCACCACCCCAACCTGCATCCTTCATACTACTCGCTACAGTTATCGCTCTTCATATCATGTCATCTAACAGCGGTCCTATACAGACCCATCCTGGGCGTCCCATACAGACCCTAAAGAGTGCTTTGTATCTGACAATATCTGACGCTGAGAGCTGCTGACCAGGTGTCAGTATTTGACGAGTTGGGAGTGAGATTGTGTTGACACTTGACAAACAGTACAGATATACTTACCTCACGGCTGTGGCAGCCTGCAGACTTTTAAAACTTTTATTTGTAAGACTTGTTTACATCTTATTTTTAATTCTGAATGAACCACATTGTTAAATCTGCATTGAGTCATATTTCACTTTCGCTCGACGCAGCTTTCAGACTCTTGCTGCTGCTGTTTTTAGTCTCTCCAGCTGCCTCTTTCAGCTCTCATCAAGTATCTTCACAAACACACTGAGAGCCCAGTGTGCAGGGTTCAACATTAAGGGTTGCCCGATGGCCCAGGGATAGTAAAACGCTGCGTCGGGCAAGTAAATATAACAACCCAGTTTCCCGTTGGGGCATCATTGTATCATAAATGACATCATCGACTGTTCAATCCCTGCACTGTGCTTTTTGTGTTATGGTTGTCTAAGCTACTGGATGCCTAAAATGTTCCTTGGGATGAATAAAGTATGTATCTATCTATCTATCTATCTATCTATCTATCTATCTATCTATCTATCTATCTATCTATCTATCTATCTATCTATCTATCTATCTATCAATCTATCATTGTTCTCTTGCCCCGTTGGAGAATGTTTGTGGAATAATTTGATTCCATTGGCCAATCAAGAACTGAGTTTTTATGCTTTTTTTCCCTACATTTTTTAAACATTTGACACTTTTTGAAGTTTCTTCGACATTTTATGATTTCTCCGGTGTTTTTAGATGCTTTTGAGGTTTTTAAAAATGTTTTTGTTATGTTTATTACACTTATTACTACACGTTTCTCTTCACTTGCCCAACTGGACAAGTGGAAAAACAAAAACTTTACGTTGAACCCTGGTGTGTGATCTGGTATTTGGACGTTCCATGTTCCCATGTTCGCATCATATCCTAAATATAGTCAGAGATACTTTGATAGAAACAGGTGAACTGTGTGTGCAGGTGCAAACTCAACTTTATTTACAAGTTGAAATTGGCTTCAATTGGTTTGAATTATAAAGGACACCAAGAGCTTTTAACACATTAGTCTTTAAAATGTTTCTGCTCATGTTCAAGTCATAAAATGGCCGATGGATGGAGCTCCGCTACGTCTGCAATGTGTTTAAAACCTCTTCTTAAAGGTGCTGTAGGTAGGATTGTGAAGATCCAGGACTTAGCCAAAGAATTTGAACATTGACCACTTCTCAGTCCCTCCCCCATTTCTGCTAAAGCCCAAAACGGTCTCCTAAGCCCCCCGCACAAGGGAGAATGAATGTGTGTGCATGAGCAGTGATTGACCCGCAGTTAGACTCCCCCCCTGGCCCTGATTGGTGCATCTGAACAGGGAGCGGTGGATTTTTGCAAATCGCACTACAGGCTGTAGGTGGCGCCATTTAAATGACCTGCTTCATGTAGTTCTACTGGAACATAAGGTCAGTTTCAGCAAATATGACAGAAAGTTAGTTTCATAAGTCTTACCTACTGCACCTTTAACATATACTTTTATTTTGAAAAAAGCATCCATGAATATTCAATATGTTTAGTATGGTTTTATTCCAATTTTTGCTACTGTATTGTATCTACTTGTATTAGCATTTTATTGTCTCTGTGTTTTATGGTTCCATTTCTTGCCTTTAATTTAGCTTTTTTTTCATTCTCTAATTTCATTATTTTCTGTACATGTAATGCTCACTTTTGGTGAATAAAGGAGAAATCTACAGACACAAATAGACAAAGTGTAGGAAAAATAAACACCTAAATGGGTATTTTGGATGTTTTTTTTCACTAGCCTGAAAGAAGACATGTTATGGAAGCAAAATTTCGCCCAAAAACTCTGATTAAAGAATGATGTTTTGCCTGTAGTGTTTCTTGAAACATCCACTGAGGTCTTCAGTCATTGTGTCCGAGCGTCGTCTCTACTGACTCTGAAACCTCCGAGCCACTGACCTGATCAGCGCCTCACAGCGAGCTGAAGATAATGGATGGGGGGAAGTGTTGTCATGGAGACTGAGCTGAGATGCTCGCTGAACAAATGACTTGCATCCAAGGCAGTAAGATTTAAAAGGGGATGTGGTGAAAATGGCTTCACTGTAATCTGAGACTGCAGCTCAGTTTGCAGCAGTGAGACGGACTGGGACACTGGGAGGTTTATGACGGGGATAATTCTGCGGGCACTCAACCCTTTCAGCCTCTGTTTTGTTATGCAGCAGTTATTTTTTATATATATTTATTTTGTTTTTCTGTGTTTATTTCATATTAATGTTTAATATATTTGTTTATTTGTTTGTGTATGTATGCACCTTTCACCAAGGCAAATGTGTACCTTTTCTGATTCTGATCGACACTGAGGGCCCTATTTTTTAACGATCTAAATTCAGAGGTGTGTTCTGGGCGTAACATGCAATCAACCAATCAGAGATCATCTCCCATTCCCTTTAAAAGCCAGGCGCGTTTGGACCTTGGAGCATTGCTGTTATGATGGAGGATTTGCGCCGTAATATTTTTATTTGTAATCTTCTGCGTGTGTGTGTACTGTTGTGCGTCCCTGTGTGTGTGTGTGTGTGTGTGTGTGCTGCTGTGCGTCCCTGTGTGTGTAACAAGCATAGTGTGCACGTGCTGTGCACGAGCCTAGGAGCATTTTACTAATGCTCTGTTAAAATAACAATGAAATGCTGCGTTATTGACTTTAGACCAGGTTTTTGTTGGTCAATGGTGCCATCACTTCCCGCTGCCTCAAGATAGCAATACGCCCAGAATGCACCTGAACACACCTCCCTGTAAGACCATCAAATGCAATAAACACATCGCTAAAGACACAGAGATTTTCTGTGTTAGCTGAAAGAAAACACAGACTGATGCAGTCTCTAACGCAACAGTCCTTTAATAAACTCTCAGCAGCTGCGTCTGTTCTAATCTTTGTTGTTGTATGCTGTAATCTGTTCTGCTTTGTGCTTTGTTTGGTCTCTAATCCTTTTCCTTCTGTGCTGTGTCTTGTTTTGTGTTTGTGTTGTCTTTTTTAGTTTCTTTGTATTTCAAAAAAAGCCTTTTTAACATCGAGACCAGGGGACAACAGATGAAAAACAGCCTTTTGGGCTAATTTTGTCATTTTTAACCCATGTAAAATCGTGCGTTTTGTTAATTAGCCCTCCTTCCCCTTCTTAAATTAAGTGAATTGAACTGAATTCAATTCGTGTTGATTCAACCGTAGGATAATTGTAGCGGATACATTCTGTGCTGCTGTTCAACTGAGCTGTGTTGTACTGACAGGTGTTTCTATTACTGTGTCCACCCCGTTGATATCTACGAGTACGGTGTAAAGAAAGCAGAGACACCTCTCACAGTTCAACCCTTTGAGGACAATGCTTTTTCAATGTCGCCATTTATTTTTCAGCGATAATGTGCAAAAACGTGGTTTGAATATTGCTGGAAACGGCAGAATCTCCGCTTCCATGCGCGTCTCTGTTATTATATATATATATATATATATATATATATATATACACTGTATATATACAGTGAATTAGGAGACAGGAAAGATAGCTTGTGACACTCGGCATCTGCCATTCAGAGTATAATTGGTGGACTTGCATTTTTGTGAACTTAAAGCCTGTTTTATGGTTCTGCGGAGGCTCCACGCAGAGCTTTCTCCGTAGCCTACGTAAGTTGCCTGATGTTTGTCCTTGTGTGCTGGTGTGTGCGTCGAGCCGGCATGTGTGTGTGTGTATGTGTGTGTGTGTGTGTGTGTGTGTGATAGAGCGAGGGAGAAGTGAGAGAGTGACGGCGATTAGCTTTCGAGTGAGTAGCGACTCTAGAATCATAGTGAGAGAAACAAAGTGTCTCCTCTGTTCTCTCTGACTATGGTGGGAAATCTGGAGCAGGAGAAGTTAACCCTCTCCTTGATTTCATGTTGTTTATGGAGAAGGAGAACCAGGACATGAGTCGGGGGGGAAATGCAATGCAACCAAGCCACGGCCGAGCCACGTGCGTCGCTGCGACGTGTAGTTATATTTTTCGAGAGGTGCACGTCAGGCTACGGCGTAGGGTCCGGCGTAGACACAGATGGGTCTGGGAGGTGGGGGGGGGGGGGGACGGGGTTACACAGTCGATTCAACGTACAACCATAAAACGGTCTTAAGTCTTTGTTACACTCATTTCAAACACCAAAACAGTTTCCTCCACATGAGTGTAGCTGTGTTTTCACAAGAGATTTGAAGAATTTTCAAAAGCCAACTTCATCTTTTCAGCTTTAGGGCCAAATGATCTCTTTACAAATTACTCTAGGACAGTGTTTGGCCTCACTCTAGAAAGCTGAATTTGCTCTGAACATGATGATGGAAACATATGGAAATACCCTTAAATGGGGAATTTAACTACAAATGTAAAAATATAGAAAATGTCCTCAGACCTCAGACAAACTACATCCTGCTAAAAAACGAGTCAGGTAGTGTTGTTGGAGACTTCTCATTTCTCTCAACGATGGAGCTTTATGAAACATACAGCTAACTGTAGTGAAGTCCTGAGAGGAACTTACCTGAACAGCTGCTCAGTCTGCCTGATCGCCTGATCGCCTGCATGTGCTTGAAATAATAAAGTGTCCTTACACTGAGTTAATATGGCCAGCAGGGCGTTCTTGAAGATCTCTTTGGCGCGCTCCATCTCCTCCTCGTGCTGAGCTTTCTCGCTCATCAGCCGACGGACGTGGCTGTTGGCCGACTGGATCATGGAGTAGAAGTGGTTGGCGGTCCGCCGGTTGACTTCGCCGCGGTCGATCCAGGTGAACAGAACCGCCGTTGCCTCGCTGAATTTATGGTCATCTGAAAAACAGCAGAAGGAATGTATCAGTGTTTTTAATCAATAACAGATTCACAATCTCCAGTTCCACAATCAACTATTACCCCAAACTATACCCAACTATTACCCCAAACTATAATCAACTATTACCCCAAACTATACACAACTATTACCCCAAACTATAATCAACTATTACCCCAAACTATACACAACTATTACCCCAAACTATACCCAACTATTACCCCAAACTATACCCAACTATTACCCCAAACTATACCCAACTACAACCCCAAACTATAATCAACTATTACCCCAAACTATACCCAACTATTACCCCAAACTATACACAACTATTACCCCAAACTATACACAACTATTACCCCAAACTATACCCAACTATTACCCCAAACTATACCCAACTACAACCCCAAACTATAATCAACTATTACCCCAAACTATAATCAACTATTACCCCAAACTATACCCAACTATTACCCCAAACTATAATCAACTATTACCCCAAACTATACCCAACTATTACCCCAAACTATAATCAACTATTACCCCAAACTATACCCAACTATTACCCCAAACTATAATCAACTATTACCCCAAACTATACCCAACTATTACCCCAAACTATACCCAACTATAACCCCAAACTATAACAAACTAAAACCCCAATCTTTAACTAAGTATAACCAACAAGATTACTGAGAATACATATTTTTACTTAGGTAGGGTTTTAAAGCAGGACTTTTACTTGCAACTTGAGTATTTTTACACTCTTGTACTGGCACTTTAACTTCACTAAATCATCTAAGTACTTCCTGCTCGGCAGCTTCCTGTTTCGCGCACCATCACACGAGGATGTGGAAGTCATTTCATGGGACCTTTAACATTCAGTCGGGCTAAACAAACTGAGCAGCGAGTGAGGATTGAAACCCTTCTCTCGGGGCGTTCACTGTTCACGCCTCTGTAGTCCACACCACAGCCAATAAACACAAAAAGCATTTTTGATTTTCAACCTTTCAACCAAAACCACGTTTTGCGTTGGGTCTCAGTCATATAAAGTGCCACTGAGTCTCGGCGGGCCTCTGTCGAGTGCATTGTCTCCTATTTGAATAATAATTGAAGCGCAGACGACAGCAGAACAGAGTGAATTAGAGAGCATTTAATGAGCTCAATACCCGCCGCAACACAACCTGTAAGAAGACACTTTCCCCGCTCAGATAAAGCCCCATTCATACACAGCAGCAGATTACAGTCACATTACAGTGAGCACAATGAACACAGCGACTGGAGGGAGAA
>CM042327.1:1951238-1956238 GCA_023566125.1 Zingel zingel
GGGTGGGCAATTCATTTTTCCAAGGGGCCACATGAGAAACAGGGACTGTTGTTCAGAAAATTACTACTTTTCAACTTATCCGTCTCTGGAGCCACCAGTCGGATATTCGGCTCATTTTCGGTAACTAATGTAGCCTTAAAGCTTGTTGGAATATGCGATCTAGCTAGTTAGCCAAGCCTTTTATTCTGACACTACAAAGAGTATGCAACTGCAGTTACGTAACTGTTACGTCCTCTCCAAAACGGTCTATAAAGCCTTTGCTTTTTCGGTGTGCAGTCTGATAAATATCCTCCAGTGATGACACGTGAGCCTTGGTTAAAGACTACAAGTCTGACAAGTAAAATCATCTGAAGCTGTGGAGTTAGAAAGAAGTGAGTGAGTGAGTGCCGGGTTTTTCTGCTCACCTGACAGGTAAAGGGACTTGTCCACCATGAACTCCTCGCTGAAGCGGATGTGGCAGAAGTTCTTCTTGCTCTTGCGGATAGCGATGATCTCTCCGCACTGTTCGAACACTTCCCTGATGATCTCCTCGGTGGCATTCTCCGGCAAACCTCCGACAAACACCGTCTTACAGCCGGGCGGGCGCTCCCGAGTCGAGGGAGGGGGCAGGTCTGAAGAAGAACAATCATCATCATCATCATCTTTCCTGATAACCTTGCATTTTTATGACACAAAGGTAAGGGGCCCTATTTTAACGATCTAAGGTCACGGCGTGGAGCGCCTGGTGCAGGTGCGTTTAGGGCGTGTCCAAATCCACTTCTGCTAGTTTAACGGCAGTAAAAAGTGTCCGTGTGCCGGGCGCGTGGTTCTAAAGGGTTGGACTTAGTGTCTTCATTAATCAGAGGTGTGTTCTGGGCGTAACATGCAATCAACCAATCAGAGATCATCTCCCATTCCCTTTAAAAGCCAGGCGCGTTTGGACCTTGGAGCATTGCTGTTATGATGGAGGGATTGCACCGTAATATTTTTATTTGTAATCTTCTGTGTGTGTGTGTGTGTGTGTGTGTGTGTGTGTGTGTGTGTGTGTGTGTGTACCGTGCGTCCCTGTGTGTGTAACAAGCATAGTGTGCGTGCTGTGTACGAGCCTAGGAGCATTTGACATTAGTCAAATGCTCCTAGGCTCGTACACATACTATTTTAACAGAGCATTAGCTCTGTTAAAATAACAATGAAATGCTGAATTAGTGACTTTAGACCAGGTTTTTGTTGGTCAATGGTGCCATCACTTCCCACTGCCTCAAGATAGCAATACTCCCAGAATGCACCTGAACACACCTCCCTGTAAGACCAGCACGCCCAGAATGCACCTGAACACACCTCCCTGTAAGACCAGCACGCCCAGAATGCACCTGAACACACCTCCCTGTAAGACCAGCACGCCCAGAATGCACCTGAACACACCTCCCTGTAAGACCAGCACGCCCAGAATGCACCTGAACACACCTCCCTGTAAGACCAGCAGGCCCATGGGCCACAGATGGGTGCAGGTGCATTTGCTATTTAAACGATGCGGACGCTGGACGGGAAATTGACAACTGCGTCGGGCTCTGCGCCGGGTGCAAGATATGGCCCAAGATCTTACTGGGGTTCTGCGGGAAGAGAGTGCAGCTCTTGCAGTGGATAATCTCCTTGATGAGCGGCATGTCGGGCGGTACGGGCGGGGGAGGGACCAGACTGATGCCCGCCATCAGGGGGTTGATGGGAGCGATGAGTCCCAGCCCGGGGTCGAACCTCTGGATACACAGAGAGTCTGCAAAACAGAGAGACACAACAGTGAAAATTACTTAAGGGACATACTACTTTTATATAACATTACACTTTGACCCTCTTGCTCATACTGTAAATGCTGTGCAAAGGATTGTGGGTCAGAATAGTCAGAAAGCATGCTGGCTCGCAAACTGCAAAATGCGACCGGATGCAGTCGGACACCCTGATTTTTTTGGCATACATGCATCTCTACATATGGGGATGTACTAAATCTAATTCTTGGATTCTAAATAGTATGGTAGTATGGGTTATAAAACTGACTGTGACTGTATTTAAGCATTTTCAAATACAGTTTATCTATCATGTCTGATTGAAAAATGTACACTTGACCCAAAACCTGCCCAGCATTTTCCAAAAAACATTTTAAGCTGTCCAAAGAGATTCACTCATACAATACAAGACCCTCATCACACGCAAGTGAGAGAAGAAAGGGAGTAACAAAAGCCAAAGCGAGAAATAAAACATCGCTATCTGGGAGGAAAGAGATAAGAGAAGGAGAGAAATGGGGACTAGATGTGAGAGGAAAGCAAACTAGAAGAGAGCATAGGAGAAGAAAATGTCCGTTCTCCGGGACAAAGAGAAAGAGATGAGGATAAACAGAGAGAGTACAGAGGCGACAGCGGCAATGTGTCAGCTGTCTGGCTGCAGATAGAGCGGCTACAGGGTGGAGGAGGGCGCTTGCAGTGGCGGCCGCATCTTCCTCCGTCAGCAGAAACACAACACAACCCACGGCACGATGAAGTGATTCAAATAACAGGCGAGGGAGGCTGTCTCACACGTCCTGTGGAGTAATCCAATAGAAAGAAATGTTTCTTTTGTGGAGGATTGATTGAATGCAGCGCTGATTCACTGTGAAAGATGTGGGGGCTTTTTTTTTTTTTACGTCTGCCAGTGACCCGAAACAATCAGCAGCACACAGGAAGGGAGGCGCTTTCATTTTGTAAAGAGGAAAAGAAAACGTCTGAGGGATAAACAAAGTAGAGCTGCAAAGATTAATTGATCAGTTAATTAATCGCCAATGATTTTGATAACCGATTAAATCAGGTCAACTTGTGTGATTCCAGCTTGTTAAATGTGACTATTTTCTAGTTTCTTCTCTCCTCCTGTGACAGAAAACTGAATCCTTCCTTCTTTCCCTTTTCTTTCCATCCTTTCCACCTTTAACTCATTCTTCTATCTTTCCCTACTTTCTTCCCTACGTACTTCCTTTCTTCCCTCTTTCCATCCTTTCCTAATTATTCTTCCTTTACCATATTTCCATTATTTCTTCCTTCCTTTTTCTTTCCATCCTTTCCATCTTGATTTCATCCTTCTCCTCTTTCCTTCCCTACCTTCCTCCCTACGTAATTCCTTTCTTCTTTCCCTTCCTCCTTACATACTTAACAACCGAATGTCTTAAAGCTGAAAAGATGAATAGATAAATTGTCAACTCTTAAATTAATCTTTGACAATGTTCCAGTCTTTTTCGATGTCTTGCAGTCTTCTGCGATGTATTGGAGTCTTTCTCAATGTCTTGGAGTCTTTCTCGATGTCTTGCAGTCTTTCTCGATGTCTTGGAGTCTTTCTCGATGTCTTGGAGTCTTTCTCGATGTCTTGGAGTCTTTCTCGATGTCTTGCAGTCTTTCTCGATGTCTTGGAGTCTTTCTCTATGTCTTGCAGTCTTTTGTAATGTCTTGCAGTCTTTTCTGATGTCTTGGAGTCTTTCTAGATGTGTCGAAGTCTTCCTCGTTGTCTCACAGTCTCTCGTTGTCTCACAGTCTTTACTGATGTCTTTCAGTCTTTCAGTGATGTCTTGCAGTCTTTCACGTTGTCTCACAGTCTTTCTCGCTGTCTTGCAGTCTTTATTGATGTCTTGCAGTCTTTCTCGATGTCTTGGAGTCTTTCTCTATGTCTCGCAGTCTTTTGTGATGTCTTGCAGTCTTTCTTGATGTCTTGCAGTCTTTTGCGATATTTCGAAGTCTTAACAGTCTGATGTTGCGATGACGATAAAAAAAAAATATTTATTTTGCAGCCCTGTTTTGAAGGAAAATGTTTTTGAAGCAGGAATTCTTTGAGCAGCACAATCCCAATGTTGTTCTAACGTATTCTGTCTCAGCGTCAGTGTACACTGTGTACTGTACAACACACTCTTTATATAAAATCTTCAGGCAGGAAAAAGAAAACACTCAGAGGGAGATAATCTTCCATAAATCTGATCATGTGCAGTCACACATTCCTCGGGTCTAAGGAAAACTCATTAGAGCGCTGTCTGCGATAACCCCGAAAGGTAAATTACACATCTCGGTGCAACACATTCGTCATAATCACAGAGCGCTGCTTTTTCTCACACAGCCAAAATGATTCAAGCCAGGTTGGTTTCTCTCTGGCTCGGAGCTGTGCTGCTGCTGCCAGAGAGACAGAGAGGAGGAGGATGATAACCAGAGACAGGGAGACAAAGAAAACATATTTAATTGGGATTCTTTTGTGTGTGTTTTTTACCAGAAACACAAAGGAGACACACATCTGGCTGTAGTTCAGTCATCAGTCCAGACTCACCCACACATACTGCAGAATATAAACTGTATATCAAGGTAACCCTTAATCCACAGTTTTTAATTTAACGTTAGCTGTAGGTAAGGTTGTATACTTTCACCTAAAATGCTTTGCCCTAGTTTATGTACAATTCCAACCCGTTCTCACTCCAAACTCATAAAATACGGTTGCTTGGGCAGTGACTGTCAGCCTCAGATACAACGCAAAAATCAAGAGAGACGATAGTAGAGAGAAGTATGTAGAGAGACAACAGTAGAGAGTAGTATGTAGAGAGACAACAGTAGAGAGTAGTATGTAGAGAGACAACAGTAGAGAGTAGTATGTAGAGAGACAACAGTAGAGAGTAGTATGTAGAGAGACAGCAGTAGAGAGTAGTATGTAGAGAGACAACAGTAGAGAGTAGTATGTAGAGAGACAACAGTAGAGAGTAGTATGTAGAGAGACAACAGTAGAGAGTAGTATGTAGAGAGACAACAGTAGAGAGTAGTATGTAGAGAGACAGCAGTAGAGAGTAGTATGTAGAGAGACAGCAGTAGAGAGTAGTATGTAGAGAGACAACAGTAGAGACAACAGTAGAGAGTAGTATGTAGAGAGACAGCAGTAGAGAGTAGTATGTAGAGAGACAGCAGTAGAGAGTAGTATGTAGAGAGACAACAGTAGAGACAACAGTAGAGAGTAGTATGTAGAGAGACACCAGTAGA
>CM042327.1:1961238-1971238 GCA_023566125.1 Zingel zingel
TATTTCCTTGGATTAGGATGGCACCAAGATCTTGGTTGCAGCTGTCGCCGTGGTCCTGCTGCACTCCCTGCTACACCCTGCTACGCTCTGCTGTGCCACGCTACATCCTGTAACACCCTGCAGTGCCCAGCTATGACATGAACTACTACGACTACTATTTCTAGTCACTGTTCCTTATGGTGACTATTATTAGTTCAGCACACCCCCAACCGGCACCGTCAGACACCGCCTACCAAGAGCCTGGGTCTGTCCCAGGTTTCTCCGTAAAAAGGGAGTTTTTCCTCGCCACTGTCACACTAAATGCTTGCTCTTGGGGGAATCACTGGAATTGTTGGGTCTTTGTAAATTATAGAGTGTGGTCTAGACCTACTCTATCTGTAAAGTGTCTCGAGATAACTCTTGTTATGATTTGATACTATGAATAAAATTGAATTGAATTGAATGTACAGATATGTGCAATGTAGTAGCAGTGACATTATACTAGTAGTAAGAATAATATATACTGTATATGCAGTGTATTAACAGAATATATAATAAAAACTAAATATGGATATACTGAATGAACCATATAGTCAGATATGTACAGCATGTGCATATATGTGCAAGAGAAAAGAGCATTAAGTTGAAGTTGAAGTTACATTTAACTATTTTAGAGGCTGTGGACATTGTTTACTTCATTAATGTGTTTACTGTGTTAATGGACTGAGGATGGGAGGAGGATTTGGTATTCGGCCGCACCCCAAAAATCTGGATTCAGTGCATCTCTAAAATGAAGCCTCCCTCACACAAATAACCGGAGCATCTACTGACGCAACAATGTTTTCAGCGTAGTGTCCGAAATCTGGCCGGTCGTTCCATCTACAGTTCCCTATAATAACCACTATAGAGGGAATAGTGAGTGAAAGTGTAACGGAGAGTTGGCATGCTGGACACGTCTCTCCTTCTGCTCTGCATTAATCACCATCACTCACATTTGACACCAGGAAACACTCCGAGCCCATCCACACATCCGCCTTTAATTGAGACACAATCATATCGGCCACTGTTCAGCCATGACTCCGGTTGAACTACAGAGGGATGAAGGATGGGGGACTCTGCAGAAAAGCGAGGATTGGACAGAAGCCGCAGCCGGGAACATGTTTCCTGTAGCTGCAGTTTGGCTTCCTTTGAGTCCGGCTGTCCTCCCCCCGAAGAAACGGCCACATAGGTCGTTTTTTTAAACCCTGATGTTGTCTTTGGGTCAAATTTGACCCATTTTCAAAAAATTTCTACATGAGAAATTTGGGTTTTGCCCATATTATGAAAAAATGACTTTATCTGGGATTTAGGGAGTTATTTTGTGTCTCTGGTGCTTCCACACGCATAGAAACGTTGAAAAAAAAACAACCATGCTGTTTTGAGTGAGATCCGGTTTCTGAATGTGTCCTGCCTTCAGTCTCCGGGTGAGCTGGTCAACATCTGCACGGCTTTCTACGTCACTAGCCGAGACGAGGTGGCTAGGGGGCTAACCGTTAGCATGCTATCTCGTTCTCAATGGCAAAACACGGCTACAACACACACTAGTTCACCCGAATCTCCAGAAGAACTACTTCCATGTCCCTGTTCTGCAGGTATTCACCACAAAGTTGGAAGTGTGCCCTCGTTTAGAAGAAGTCTCCCGGCTAATCCTGCCTTGTACTACTGAAGTTGTAGAAACAGCTAGCTAGCTCATGTAGTCCTTACCTAGCTACTGAGCATGTGATCTTACCTAGCTACTGAGGATGTGGTCTTACCTAGCTACTGAGCATGTGATCTTACCTAGCTACTGAGCATGTGATCTTACCTAGCTACTGAGCATGTGGTCTTACCTAGCTACTGAGCATGTGGTCTTACCTAGCTACTGAGGATGTGGTCTTACCTAGCTACTGAGCATGTGATCTTACCTAGCTACTGAGGATGTGGTCTTACCTAGCTACTGAGCATGTGATCTTACCTAGCTACTGAGCATGTGATCTTACCTAGCTACTGAGCATGTGGTCTTACCTAGCTACTGAGCATGTGATCTTACCTAGCTACTGAGCATGTGGTCTTACCTAGCTACCGAGCATGTGGTCTTACCTAGCTACTGAGCATGTGATCTTACCTAGCTACTGAGCATGTGCGACTCCCAACAAAGATGTTACAGCAGTGAGAGGTCTCACTCTGGAGCTAAAACAGAGACCTGAACACAGGGGGAAAAGAGGAGCTGCAGCAATGAGCAGTACAACAAAAATATGGTGTTTTTGAATAATTAAACCATGTAAACCTGTTCTGGTACAACCTCTAAATACAATTATGAACAAAATTCAGAATATGGGCACTTTAAAGTGTGACACGTGTTCCTGATGGTTCAGGAAGTCTCCATAAATCAGAATCAAACTTTCTCTAACCGTTTTCTCTAAAAAGGGTTTCGGGAAATTCCACAAATTGCGTCTGCGTTAAAGCTGTAGATGGAGGAAATTAGTCATCTAAAGCAGCACGTTGCTTAGCTTCTGTGCCGTTACGTCCAAACTTATTCATAACCTTATTCATAACCTTATTGATTAAGCTGACTGTGGTGACCTGCATCATGCTGATAGTGTTTGCTCAGGCTAAGCGGAAGCGGCATTTAAGGCGCCGCTGCTAACGTGGATCAACTCCGTGATTTAAATCGTTCTTAAAATAAACTCTGCAGTGTGAAGCAGCCGGCCCAGTCTGTCAGGAACCTTCATCCACAATCCCCCACATCATCGGGGACCTAATTCTGCCTGCAGGGTGTGTGTGTGTGCCTCTGTGTGTGTGTGTGTGTGTGTGTGTGTGTGTGTGTGTGTGTGTGTGTGTGTGTGTGTGTGTGTGTGTGTGTGTGTGTGTGTCTGTGTCTCGGCGTGTGTGTGTGTGTGTGTGTGTGCCTTTGTGAGGACATTTTGCTCTTTTTTCAGCGAGCTGTTTTAGAGTTCAGAATGAGCTTAATGCTGGATGTGTCTCTGTGCTCTGGTGTGTCCCAGTCATTATAAACACATCCTGAAATGGGTCAGCATGAGTACCCTTACTTCTAATTGTTAAACAGTTTTATCAAATGGCTGATATTTATACTTAAATAGGCCACATGTCATAATGTATGGGGGGGGGGGGGGGAGGGGAAACAAGCAAAGACATTCAGCTCCCCCATAAAGCCCGATGGAATAATTATTTTGTTTCATAAAAACATTTTTAGACAATTCGAACAAGTCCTCCAAACCGTACGATGATATCGGTGGTTTGGTCCTCCCACCCCACCCACTTGAGAGTTCTCCGTCCTCATATCTGAACCAGAGAAGGCAGCGGTCGCCGTTTTAAACACAAGGTTAACGTTGTGATACGGTCCAAAGACAAAACCTACTGACTTGAAAGGTGCACTATGAGTTCCTGCATGACGTCACTTCTGACAAGTAAATTCAAAACAAAACAGAGCAATCTCGCCCCCTCGTCCCCATGTTTCCGTAACTGTCATGATTAAATGACTAACTGTCGCTAACCCCCACCCCCTCCTCCCCCAACCATCTTGTCGGTGATTGGCTGGAGTGGTTTGTTGTACTTTGGTGCCGTTCCAGAAAGGTCTTCCGTGTGATCGGAGGTCTTCCAGAAGCTTTTTTTAATCTGGCCGGGAACTGCAAGGCTTTGATGGATACTTTGCACAGGAATTCCACAACGCTGTGAAGACCTTGATGGAGTCAAACACTTTTAATACATGTAAATATATGCAGAGTCATATCACAAATGGGAGAGTGAACTTTCTCCTTTTTACACAAAGCGCCAATTTGCAACAAGAACTGATGAAGGCTCCGATCGCGCTGCAGTGTGTGTGTGTGTGTATGAGAGCTATCTGCAAGAAACTGAGCATTTCTTAGTATGCAAATATGAGAGCGTGTGTGCATATGTGTGCGTATGTGTGTGTGTGCAAGTGTGTGTGTGTGTGTGTGTGTGTGTGTGTGTGTGTGTGTGTGTGTGTGTGTGTGCATGTGTGTGTGTGTGTGTGTGTGTGTGTGTGTGTGTGTGTGTGTGTGTGCATGTGTGTGTGTGTGTGCGTGCATGTGAATGATTCAGAGAAGTCAAGCGAGCTCATGAATAATAAACCGGACAGGCATTCAGCTGTGAATATTTCATGGTGCGTGAAAGTGAGCAGAAAGACTCGGCAGAGTTTGGCACCGTCCAGTCAGCTCTCAGGAGACGAGACGGACGAAAGGACGGAGGACAGGGAGAGAGAGGGATGAAGGGACAGAGGGATGGAGAGATGGAGAGATAGAGGACACACACACAAACTCACACACACACAAACATACAATGGGGCAAAAAAGTATTTAATCAGCCACCAATTGTGCAAGTTCTCCCACTTAATAAGATGAGAGAGGCCTGTAATTTTCATCATAGGAACACTTCAACTATGAGAGACAAAATGAGAAACAAAATCCAGAACATCACATCGTAGGATTTTTAATGAATGTATTGGTAAATTATGGTGGAAAATAAGTATTTGGTCAATAACAAAAGTTCATCTCAATACTTTGTTATATACCCTTTGTTGGCAGTGACAGAGGTCAAACGTCTTCTGTTTGTTTCTCATTTTGTCTCTCATCGTTGAAGTGTTCCTATGATGAAGATTACCGGCCTCTCTCATCTTTTTAAGAAGGAGAACTTTCACAATTGGTGGCTGATTAAATACTTTTTTGCCCCACTGTAGATATTCACACACACACACACACACACACACACACACACACACACACACACACACACACACACACACACACACACACACACACACACACATACATATTCACACACACACACACACAAACACACACATACATATTCACACACACACACACACACACACACACACAAACACACACACACACACACAAACAGACACACACACACACACAGACAGACACACACACACACAGACACACACGCACGCAGACACGGACAAACACACAGACACACACACACACACACACACACACACACACACACACACACACACACACACACAGACAAACACACACACACACACACACAGACAAACACACACAGACACACACACACACACACAGACAAACACACACACACACACACACACACACACACACACACACACACACACACACACACACACACACAGACACAGATCTATGTGTGTGACCTCAGGAGAAGTGCCAGATGGAACATCTAGGAGATATCAGGGGGCGTTAGAAGCTAAAACTCGTTTAAAACATCAATAAAGTGATTACATTCCTTCTCTGCTGATTTATTTATGATGTCAGATCTGTGATGATGTCAGATCTGTTATGATGTCAGATCTGTGATGATGTCAGATCTGTGTGAGGGTTGTAAATAGATTTCCCTGAAGATAACAAAGCATGATGAGAGAGAGATTTAACCCTCTGCACAGTCTCCACTTTGAGCCCATGGATATTGGATCAGCCACAGTGTGCCTCACACGTTTTATAATCCAGCATGAATATACATGACTTCCTGTTTACAGCAGCCCGCGTCCTCATGGGGCCCGCTCTGTATCCATGGAGACGCTTAGGAGACAAAGAGCTCACAGTGCTCATCATCAGCTATAAGGTTTAGCCTCTTAAGAGTCACTGTACCGTGGACGGTACACCTTGTGGCTGTGGCGTCGCTGTAACCTCCATTCATAAAGGTTTTTATAACTTTAAAGCATTAAATCTTCAAAATATACAGCCATGCGACACACCAAATGAAAGCTTAGTCTCTCATGATTCAATTAAGCCCACACACAAAGCATAAGATGATGTATAGCAGTTACACAACTGCTACAAAGTTAAAGAAAATAAAACAATACAGCGTGAACAGAGCAGCTGGTGTGTAGAGCATCCATACCTTTTTCCTTGTCCCTTTAGCCACTGCGGGGACAACTTTTTTTCTTAAATCCCCAAGAGTCCAAGGAAATGGAATATCCAAGCCATTATATCCAAAACGAGCTGTTCGCCTCACAATCTTGACGTTTCTGGCCGAATCACAACGGAAAATTGCTAAACAGTTTTTAATTTTCGCACCTGTATCGCGGCCTCGCTTCTCTCCTGAGGGTCCTAGCAACTCGATCACTGCATTCTCTGAGATCTAAGGTTTCCATAGAGACCTGGTATAAGCCAATCGGTGCAGGTTTGCCTGTGATAGCCCCATTGGAAGCCGAAGAAGTCTCTGACGCGATGTGAGCCCACGTGCAAACGATCGACATTTGCTCGGACCAGTTAGATTTAAATGCTATAAGAAGATGAGTAGAGGATTATAGACATATTGAAAGGCATTGACATTTTAACCCTGTGATGGCTGGCTCTGTGTTTCAGCACAAACAGTGACTGTTTTCATGCAGAGCACTCCCTGAGCAATTTATAATGACTTATTTCTATATTTTTATGTAAATAGTTATCTCACGTATGTGTATGATTGATGTGGGTGCGTTTGTGTATTTGATAAGTGTTGTATTTTGCAGTTTTTTGGCTTTTTTCTTTGTACTCTGCAAATCCATTTTGAGTCTTTTGGCTTCTGGATTTTTTCTGTAGTAAGCTGAGACATGTGGCTATGACCTTGTGTTGTCTCTATCTCACTAGATGTGTTTACAGCAGTGTATTTTAATAATTTTACAGATGTATGACTTGGATGGAAATAAAAAGCCTCCATTCTAGCCTCTGTAACTCTGTGTCAGTACGGCCTAGAATCACCCCGACACTGGGAACAACAACTAGAGAGAGTTACCTTTCCAATGATATCAGGCTCACCCCAGAGGGTCAGAGTATCTGGGAGCTGGACCATTTTTAATTTGGGTATGACGTTTAGACTAAAAAGCATGGATTTCAAGCGTTTCTTAAGAGGTTAGAAAGACTACTCTGAATATTAACAACGCTAAAGCAAATACATTATACATTTAGCTCCATTAATTCTGTTCAGCTATCGTTTCCACTGTGTGACATTTGTGTGACTGTGACACACACACACACACACACACACACACACACACACACACACACAAACAGACACACACAGACACAGACACACACACACACACACACACACACACACACACACACACACACACACACAGACACACACACACACACACACACACACAGACACACCTGAGAGTTTGGGTGCGTTTGTTTTTGATTTCCAAACTAGGCATGCAGGAAAAAGGATGGGTATATTAGAACCACCCACTCCCAGCTGCAGCCCCTGGTTAAAACCGCCCCGTTCCCACTAGATGCAGTCGTCCAGAACAAAAGGCCGATATTGTGGTACGGTTTGGAGGACTGGTGAAACAAACTGTGTGTGTAAATGCCGATATCAGAGGTCAGTCACGTCCAAAAACATTCTGCTTTGAATCAGTTCTGTCATTTCCCTCTCGGTCTCCCCGATGTATGCGGTAAGACTGTAATCTGCGGACGGAGAGCAGGCCTGCCATCTCCAGTGTGCCGGGGACTTGAGCTGAGCGACAGGGTCACGGCCCAGATATCAGTCAGCGCTCGCTGCAGCAAATTACTCCTAATAAAGCCTTTAGAAAGGCACCATTAACCACACAGAGAGAGAGAGAGAGGGAGAGAGAGAGGGAGAGAGAGAGAGAGAGAGAGAGCTGGGCTAAATCCAATCAGCTCCAATCAGATCACTGTGCAGAAGAAAAGAGAAGCCAGCGTACAGCCCATAATGATCTCTGAAGGATGGGTAGCGTTTTATATTTAACATCTAAACAGCCATCAGCACAGACATAACCATTGTTATTACTATCCCCCCCCCCACACCCCTATAACCCCACCCACAGGAGAGGTCTCCGTCCTCATGTCTAAACCGGAGACGGTAACGGTCGCCGTTTTAAACACGGCGTTGACGTTGTGAATCCTAATGGTTGTGATTCCAGATGTGGGAGGAGTTAATGTGCAAAACAAGGGTACGGAAAATCATGAGAAATACGTAGAAGAACGGAGGGTTCAATCATTCAATGAAGGCATTTGTAAAGCAAAACGTGCCACATTTTGTTCCATTTGTTTCTGTTATTTCAGATCTCTCTCTCTCTCTCTCTGCTCTATTTCCCTCTGTCTCTCCATCCCTCTGTCTCTATATCTCTCTGCTCTCTATCGCTCTGTCTCTCTGTCTCTCCATCCCTCTGTCTCTTCATCCCACTGTCTCTCTATCCCACTGTCTCTCTGTCCCTCTGTCTCTCCGTCCCTCTGTCTCTCCATCCCTCTATCTCTGTCTCTCCATCTCTCTGTCTATCCATCCCTCTGTCTCTCTGTCTCCGTCTCTCCATCCCTCTGTCTCTCTGTCCCTCTGTCCCTGTCTCTCCATCCCTCTATCTCTGTCTCTCCATCTCTCTGTCTCTCCATCCCTCTGTCTCTCTGTCTCTGTCTCTCCATCCCTCTGTCTCTCTGTCTCTCTGTCTCCGTCTCTCCATCCCTCTGTCTCTCTGTCTCCATCCCTCTGTCTCTCTGTCTCCATCCCTCTGTCTCCATCCCTCTGTCTCTCTGTCTCTCTGTCCCTCTGTCTCTCCATCCCTCTATCTCTTCATCCACCAGCGAATGGATCGATAACATAACGTTGTTCACGTGTGTAGGATGCCTCTCGCTGTTTGTTTTCTCTTCTCGTGTTTGACCGTGTCCTGTTTCCCCCGACAGTGATTATCCTTTCATCAGGTTACCGCCCTGCAGAAAGTAATCAGCCGCAGCCTGACATTAGCGCTGAAAAGGCTCCGCATCAGCTGGAACAAAGAGCAATCAACGCCTGATGCAGCTGCTGCAAAACCACTCGGATCAATCTGACTTCCTGTCCAGACATCTTCTGCTGCTTTGTCTTCTCTTCAGGTTCACACTCAGGTCCTATTTTAAGGCTCTGAGGTCACGGCGTGAAGCGCCTGGTTCAGGTGTGTTCAGGGCGTGTCCAAATCCACTTCTGCTAGTTTGACGGCAGTAAAAAGGCTCCGTGCGCCGGGTCATGGTTCTAAAGGGTTGGACTTAGTGTCTTCATTAATCAGAGGTGTGTTCTGGGCGTAACATGCAATCAACCAATCAGAGATCATCTCCCATTCCCTTTAAAAGCCAGGCGCGTTTGGACCTTGGAGCATTGCTGTTATGATGGAGGATTAGCACCGTAATATTTTTATTTGTAATCTACTGCATGTGTGTGTGTGTGTGTGTGTGTGTGTGTGTGTGTGTAACAAGCATAGTGTGCACGTGCTGTGCACAAGCCTAGGAGCATTTTACTAATGCTCTGTTAAAATAACAATGAAATGCTGCGTTAGTGACTTTAGACCAGGTTTTTGTTGGTCAATGGTGCCATCACTTCCCGCTGCCTCAAGAATGCACCTGAACACACCTCCCTGTAAGACCAGCATGCCCAGAATGCACCTGAACACACCTCCCTGTAAGACCAGCACGCCCAGAATGCACCTGAACACACCTCCCTGTAAGACCAGCATGCCCAGAATGCACCTGAACACACCTCCCTGTAAGACCAGCACGCCCAGAATGCACCTGAACACACCTCCCTGTAAGACCAGCACGCCCAGAATGCACCTGAACACACCTCCCTGTAAGACCAGCATGCCCATGGGCCACAGATGGGTGCAGGTGCATTTGTTATTTAAACGACGTGGGCGCTGGGCGGTCTTAAACTAGCAACGACACTTGCAAAAGCACAAACTAAGTGTCTCTCCTGTTGTCTCTGACCACGGTGGGAGATCTGGACCAGGAGAAGTTAACCCTCTCCTTGATTTCATGTTGTTTATGGAGAAGGAGAACCAGGAAATGAGTCGGGGGGGAAATGCAACGCTGCCGGCAACGCTGCCGAGCCAGTTATATGAACAGTCAGCTCATATAACTGCATGAAAAAACTAGAAGTAAAAATAAATATTTTCTGCAGAAACACTGGTGTTTGAATGAAACTGTAACTAAAGAGCTGTCCCTGTGAACACACACACCTTTTAAATGTCACGGGTCAGTGTACTGTG
>CM042327.1:1976238-1978738 GCA_023566125.1 Zingel zingel
GTGTGTGTGTGTGTGTGTGTGTGTGCACGTGTTTGTTTGTGTGTGTGTGTGTGTGTGCACGATGGTACAAGTTACAGTCGGAATCAAACAAACTGCAAGAGGAAAACATCATAGTTTTGGGTCAAACTGGTCGTAGCTTTTAAGGGAGCCCTATTTGTCAGAGGTGGGAGGGTGTTGTCTGTGCACGTGCACGTGCACCTTGTGCATCATGAATGCTGCCCACCTACGATGCTGACAGAGAGAGAAACAAGAGCACTCTAAATCAGTGATTAAACCAGATATAAGAAGAAGTAAATAAAGGTTGAACAAGGGAAGTAACGCTGACAGAATTAGAAAATGAATGTGTGTGTGTGTGTGTGTGTGTGTCTGTGTGTGTGTGTGTGTGTGTGTGTGTGTGTGTATGTGTGTGTGTGTGTGTGTGTGTGTGTGTGTGTGAGTGTGTGTGTGTCTTGTATTATGCTCGTGCTAACTGGGCTGATTGACAGAAGCAGCGTGCCGAGGCGGCGCCGTCTGTTCCCATCCTCTTTAATTACAATCAGGGAAAAGTGGCAGAGCTCAACACGGAGCCTCGCCTGAGCTCTGAGAGCCGAGGTACCGAGGCCCCCGGTACCGAGGCCCCCGTTACTGAGGCCCCCCGGTACCGAGGCCCCCCGGGCAGGGCCGACATCTTTGGATCGGACCGCCGACGGAACACTGCAACCCCGATTGGTTTAATGAGAGGATTTTTACATCTGAATAATCAGTCAAATGTGGAAGAGGACTCAGCCTATACAGCAGGGGTGTCAAACATACGGCCCGTGGGCCAGAACCGGCTCGCCAAAGGGTCCAATAAGCAGTGTTTGGAATAACGCCGTTTAAAAGAACAGCGTTAGGTAACGACGTTATTTTTTCAGTAACGGGGTAATCTAACTAATTACTTTTCCCGTCGTTACAACGCCGTTAACGTTACTGGACGTTAAATGCGGTGCGTTACTATGCATTGATTGAATAAACTGTGTAATCTGAACGCACCCCTGGCTCACAGCTAGTGAGGAGGGGGGTTAATAACGGGGTAAGCGATTATGATTGGCTAAGGCACAGTCATGTTTCATGGTAGCCAATCAGAGCCAGTGTTTTACACACATGCCAGCACACGCGCCACACGTAATTCAGTTACTAACTCAGTTACTTTTTGGAACAAGTAGTGAGTAACTATAACTAATTACTTTTTTAAAGTAACGTTCCCAACACTGCCAGTATGGCCCACTGGATGACTGTTGAATATCTGAGTTCTGTTTCCGTAAATTTATGACTTGAATCTTAGAAATTCTGAGTTTTTTCTCGAAGTATAACCCCTCTCTCCCGGGTCTGTAACATTATTTATTTTGTCTGTGTGTGTCTGTCTGTCTGTGTGTGTGTGTGTGTGTGTCTGTCTGTCTGTGTGTGTGTGTGTGTGTGAGTGTCTGAGTGTGTGTCTGTGTGCATGTCTGTGTGTGTGTGTGTCTGTCTGTGTGCGTCTGTGTGTGTGTGTGTGTGTGTGTGTGTGTGTGTGTGTGTGTGTGTGTGTGAGTAGGGTTAGTAACATTATTTATTTTGTCTGTGTGTGTCTGTCTGTCTGTGTGTGTGTGTGTCTGTCTGTCTGTCTGTGTGTGTGTGTGTGTGTGTGTGTGTGTGTGTGTGTCTGTGTGTGTGTGTGTGTCTGTCTGTCTGTGTGTGTGTGTGTGTCTGTGTGTGTGTGTGTGTCTGTCTGTCTGTGTGTGTGTGTGTGTGTCTGTGTGTGTGTGTGTGTGTGTGTGAGTGTCTGAGTGTGTGTCTGTGTGCATGTCTGTGTGTGTGTGTGTGTGTGTGTGTGTGTGTGTGTGTGTGTGTGTGTGTGTGTGTGTGTGTGTGTGTGTGTGTGTGTGTGTGTGTGTGTGAGTAGGGTTAGTAACATTATTTCTCTTTCTAAAACGGCCTGAGAACGCTGTCGTAGCTGAAGCAACATGCGTTTGCCAACACCGACCTGACAGGAACCTGCTCTACGGCGTCCGGAGGACACTTAAAGAGCCCAAACTGGAATTAAGTTGACTGCCGAGACGGTATCGGTTTCTCTACCGAGCTGAGAACATCTGGCATTTCAGACCCTGCGAATCAAATCCTGCTTTAACACGATGTTCCCAATCAGCGGGGACAAACAAGATCCAGACGCCACTGATGAGATCAGACAACAGGAAGCAGATGAGAGGCAGTCACACATCATCTCACCGCAGTTAAAGACCAACCATTCTTCCAATCCACAATGCCTTTCAACTTCAGATTTTACAGACTGTCCTCCCCCATAAGTGGTTAGTTCCAGCATGATTCAGACCTATATTTATGTTTCTAGTGGCGGAGCCCTCTAGTGGCCGCAGTCGGTCTGATGGGAACAAAGTAAGGAAGTAAGGTGAGGAAGTATAAGGCTGTGTCTCATACGGCATCCTTCCATCAGTACACTGTTAATGTGCACTGACCACTTACTGCCGTAGTGCCCACTTTCGATGTT
>CM042327.1:1983738-1991238 GCA_023566125.1 Zingel zingel
AAGGCTGTGGGAACATAGGACTGTGGGAACATTGGGCTGTGGGACCATAGGGCTGTGGGACCATAGGGCTGTGGGAACATAGGGCTGTGGGAACATAGGACTGTGGGAACATCGGGCTGTGGTACCATAGGACTGTGGGAACATAGGGCTGTGGGAACATTGGGCTGTGGGACCATAGGGCTGTGGGACCATAGGGCTGTAGGAACATAGGGCTGTGGGACCATAGGGCTGTGGGAACATTGGGCTGTGGGACCATAGGGCTGTGGGACCATAGGGCTGTAGGAACATAGGGCTGTGGGACCATAGGGCTGTGGGAACATTGGGCTGTGGGACCATAGGGCTGTGGGAACATAGGGCTGTGGGAACATAGGGCTGTGGGACCATAGGGCTGTGGGAACATAGGGCTGTGGGACCATAGGGCTGTGGGACCATAGGGCTGTGGGACCATAGGGCTGAGGGAACATAGGGCTGTGGGAACATAGGGCTGAGGGACCATAGGGCTGTGGGAACATTGGGCTGAGGGACCATAGGGCTGTGGGAACATTGGGCTGTGGGACCATAGGGCTGTGAGAACATAGGGCTGTGGGAACATTGGGCTGTGGGACCATAGGGCTGTGAGAACATAGGGCTGTGGGACCATAGGGCTGAGGGACCATAGGGCTGTGGGAACATTGGGCTGACCCTGAAAAAGTAACTTGTTGCATTTTTTAAATTTGTCGCTTTTTTTCTGCCTTTCTTGTTGCTTTTTTTTGACACTTCTGACGCTTTTTTTACGTTGCTGTTGCAGCAACATATACATAAAAAGCTGTTTTAGCGATGAGAGACATTTTTCCTGAGGCGAGACACTTGTCAAGGACTCCCTGACTATTTGCTAACACATCCGACGTTCTTCTGCATGACCACACTCATGGAAGTGACGCTGTCGTCTCCCACTGCTTTCATAAAGTATTCAGCACGCCGGAGGACAGATTTAAAGCCCAGATCCACCAGAGCAGAGCACACAAGATGTGTTCACATGTGTAATGTCCAGTGGTGGAATGCAACTAAGTACATGTACTCCAGTACTGTACTTCAAGTCCAAATGTTGACGTACTTGTACTTTACTTGAGTCTTTTCTTTTCATGCCACTTTCTACTTCTACACTACATTTCAGAGAGAAATATTGTACTTTTTACTCCACTACATTCATCTGTTACAGCTTTAGTTACTAGCTACTTCGTTTCTCTACATACTACTCTCTACTGTTGTCTCTCTACTCTTGTCTCTCTACATACTACTCTTTACTGTTGTCTCTCTACATACTACTCTCTACTGTTGTCTCTCTACTGCTGTCTCTCTACATACTACTCTCTACTGTTGTCTCTCTACTGCTGTCTCTCTACATACTCTACTCTTGTCTATCTACATACTACTCTCTACTGCTGTCTCTCTACAAATGACTATCTACCGTTATCCCTCTACATACTACTCTCTTCCGTTGTCTCTCTACATACTACTCTCTTCCGTTGTCTCTCTACATACTACTCTCTACTGCTGTCTCTCTACATACTACTCTCTACTGTTGTCTCTCTACATACTACTCTCTACTGATGTCTCTCTACATACTACTCTCTACTGTTGTCTCTCTACTGCTGTCTCTCTACATACTACTCTCTACTGATGTCTCTCTACATACTACTCTCTACTGTTGTCTCTCTACTGTTGTCTCTCTACATACTACTCTCTACTGATGTCTCTCTACATACTACTCTCTACTGTTGTCTCTCTACATACTACTCTCTACTGTTGTCTCTCTACATACTACTCTCTACTGTTGTCTGAGAATGGGTTTCTTTTCTCATCTTAAACTACGTGACTGTCTCCCAAACTGTCGTGAGACTGTGTCGGAGGAGAGGAGGGAGTATTATTGGAAGCAGCAGAGTCAGTGTCAGAGCGCCTGATGGTCAGACCACAGCGGACAGCTCAAGGTTGAACCGCACGCTGGTAAATTATTCAGCAGCCAGAAAGAAAGAGCCTCTCGTTGCTCACTCTGCAGTACAAACACATGCACAGCCACAAAGACAGGAATGACCTTCATGTACTTTATATTATACTTTATAAAAGGTTATGTTTGAATGTGATGCTGCCTGGTTACATACTGTACAGTCATGTATTGTACTTAAAGTGTAACTTCGGTATTTTTGTTTCAACCTGGAACCTATTTTTTCATTTCCTTCCACTAAAAGTGCTGTTTCTGCCGCTGACCCACCAGACTCCATGTGAATAATCACTGCTTTTATCATCGTAAAACACACTTCATTCAAAGTGGACAGAAACTAAATGAAATCCGTCAAATCCTATCAAAAGCCGTCTTGGTTCATCTTTCCACTGTTCCAACAATCACTTTTGCTCTGGGCTACATTGCAGAATACCTAATTAGCAATTTTGCTGAAGTACAAGTACTACAGTATACAGTGGGGTATTGATCCTGTGGCCTAGGTAAACGCTGCAGTACCCGGTCCTTCTCTCTCTCTCTCTCTCTGTCTCTCTCTCTGTCTCTCTCTCTCTCTCTGTCTCTCTCTCTCTCTCTCTCTCTCTCTCTCTGTCTCTCTCTCTGTCTCTCTCTCTCTCTCTGTCTCTGTCTCTCTCTCTGTCTCTCCCTCTCTCTCCCTCCTCTCTCCCCCTCTCCCCCCCCCCCTCTCTCCCCCTCTCTCTCTCTCCCCCCCCTCTCTCTCCCTCTCCCTCCCTCCCTCCCTCCCTCCCTCCCTCCCTCTCTCTCTCTGACACAGACAGAAGCAGACTGAGACTTTCCATCTGAACGAGGACGCTGGCCTCCATCGATCTGTTTTTCTTAATAGAGAACGAGACGTCAGAGTTTCCCTCAGCTGTCAGGCAGCAGCTGGTCCAGACATGAAATCACCGACCGCAGGCTGAGACGCAGACAACTGGCTGGAGGGGCCGTCTCCAGGGGCGGAGCCATGGACGGTCTCCAGGGGCGGAGACAGGGGCCGTCTCCAGGGGCGGAGCCATGGACGGTCTCCAGGGGCGGAGCCATGGACGGTCTCCAGGGGCGGAGACAGGGGCCGTCTCCAGGGGCGGAGCCATGGATGGTCTCCAGGGGCGGAGCCATGGACGGTCTCCAGGGGCGGAGACAGGGGCCGTCTCCAGGGGCGGAGCCATGGACGGTCTCCAGGGGCGGAGCCATGGACGGTCTCCAGGGGCGGAGACAGGGGCCGTCTCCAGGGGCGGAGCCATGGATGGTCTCCAGGGGCGGAGCCATGGACGGTCTCCAGGGGCGGAGACAGGGGCCGTCTCCAGGGGCGGAGCCATGGATGGTCTCCAGGGGCGGAGCCATGGACGGTCTCCAGGGGCGGAGACAGGGGCCGTCTCCAGGGGCGGAGCCATGGATGGTCTCCAGGAGCGGAGCCATGGACGGTCTCCAGGGGCGGAGACAGGGGCCGTCTCCAGGGGCGGAGCCATGGATGGTCTCCAGGAGCGGAGCCATGGACGGTCTCCAGGGGCGGAGACAGGGGCCGTCTCCAGGGGCGGAGCAATGGATGGTCTCCAGGGGCGGAGCCATGGACGGTCTCCAGGGGCGGAGACAGGGGCCGTCTCCAGGGGCGGAGCTATGGATGGTCTCCAGGAGCGGAGCCATGGACGGTCTCCAGGGGCGGAGACAGGGGCCGTCTCCAGGGGCGGAGACAGGGGCCGTCTCCAGGGGCGGAGCCATGGACGGTCTCCAGGGGCGGAGACAGGGGCCGTCTCCAGGGGCGGAGACAGGGGCCGTCTCCAGGGGCGGAGCCAGGGAGTGGCTCATGGGCGTGCTGGTCTTACAGGGAGGTGTGTTCAGGTGCATTCTGGGAGTATTGCTATCTTGAGGCAGCGGGAAGTGATCACACCATTGACCAACAAAAACCTGGTCTAAAGTCAATAACGCAGCATTTCATTGTTATTATAACAGAGCATTAGTAAAATGCTCCTAGGCTCGTGCACAGCACGCACACACACACACACACACACACACACACACACACACACACACACACACACACACACACACACTATGCTTGTTACACACACAGGGACGCACAGCAGCACACACACACACACACACACACACACACACACACACACACACACAGGGACGCGCAGCACACACACACACACACACACACACACACACACACACAGGGACCCACAGCAACACACACACATGCAGAAGATTACTAATAAAAATATTACGGTGCTAATCCTCCATCATAACAGCAATGCTCCAAGGTCCAAACGCGCCTGGCTTTTAAAGGGAATGGGAGATGATCTCTGATTGGTTGATTGCATGTTACGCCCAGAACACACCTCTGATTAATGAAGACACTAAGTCCAACCCTTTAGAACCATGACCCGGCAAACGGACCCTTTTTTCCGCCGTCAAACTAACAGAAGTGGATTTGGACACGCCCTAAACGCACTTGAGACAGGCGCTTCACGCCGTGACCTCAGATCGTTAGAATAGGGCCCAAAGTGTGTAATCCACGGCTCAAATGGAACAGATCCAAACGTTACTTGTTTCTCCCTGTTCACACTAACATATTTGTGATCCTGCAGCACTTTTTCTCCCAGATATTAAACCGTAGGAATCCTTTAAGCTCCAGAATATCTTTTATTTCCACCTGATCAGATGGATGTTTCCCTCCTCTAGCCCTCCTTACTCTGCTCTCTCCTCCGATTGTGTTTTTCTTACTTCTCTTTCTGTTTTTCTACCCCTCTCTCCTCTGTCTCTCTCGTTCCTCGCCTCCCTCGCCACTAGTCACGGTGATGAAGTGGCCGGCTAGCGGCCGTCTCTGCCGGTAATCACCGCGGTAACTCAAGGCTGCGCCGCGGCAATGGCAACACGCCATCCATCACCGCCGCGACTGCTGCAGGAAACGGATATATCAAGATGTAAATATGGCCCGGCCACTGTTCTTGTCTCCAGGGAGAGAGGGAGGGAGAGAGGAGGGAAGGAGGGGAGGAGGGGAGGGGAGAGAGGGAGAGAGGGAGGGAGGGAGAGAGAAGGGGAGGAGGGGATGAGGGGAGGGAGAGAGGGAGGGAGGGAGGGAGGGAGAGAGGAGGGGAGGAGGGGATGAGGGGAGGGAGAGAGGGAGGGAGGGAGGGAGGGAGAGAGTAGGGGAGGAGGGGAGGGAGGGAGGGAGAGAGTAGGGGATGAGGGGAGGGAGAGAGGGAGGGAGGGAGGGAGAGAGGGAGAGAGGGAGAGAGGGAGGGAGGAGGGGAGGGAGAGAGGGAGGGAGGGAGGGAGGGAGGGAGGGAGGGAGAGAGTAGGGGAGGAGGGGAGGGAGAGAGGGAGGGAGGGAGGGAGAGAGGGAGAGAGGGAGAGAGGGAGGGAGGAGGGGAGGGAGAGAGGGAGGGATAGAGCAGCTATATAAACTAAAAATGCCTACAAATCTGTACATTATTTGGGTAAACATGAGAGTTGTGTGTCTGTGTCTGTGTGTGTGTGTGTGTGTGTGTGTGTGTGTGTGTGTGTGTGTGTGAGTGTGGTGTGTACTGTGTGTATGTGTGCGTGTGTGTGCGTGTGTGTGTGTGTGAGTCAGGTAATAAAGTAATAAACCCCTGTATGATTTACAGCATCCTGAGGGGGAACACACACACACACACACACACACACACACACACACACTCTGTGAGCAGCAGCTGGGCAGCACTGACCTTTCGCAGCAGAAACAAAAGCAGTAAAAGTGTGAATCAACACAAAGAGATGATGTCACTTCAACAGGTCTGAACTGGCCAATCAGAAGCAGCGGCGTATAACATCACAGAGGTGTGACCTAAGAGTCTGACGGACTGTGAGGAAACTATAAAACCTGCTGCAGAATAAGCTGCTTGGGTTGTAATTCTGAGTGTAATATGTCATTTTGTTAATGTTGTAATGTAATTATCTAAATAGTTTCATAGTTTGACGAGTGATGGATTCATCTTTGCAGCTCTGATACGAACTGTAAAATCTCAGAGAGTTTGAGCATGAAATTCCTCCTTCCTGTTTAGTGTTCAGCAGAGTGAGCAGAACAGAGCGTTACTGCCAGAGAGCCAGATGGCACAGACAGACCAGAGCCAAGCCAAGCCGAGCCAAGCCAGACTAGAGCAAACTGGTCCAGCCTCCTGCAGCTCCTCTCTGCACTAGAGTGCGGATCGGGCCGCATTTTTCTGTCCGAGCCCGACCCGAGTTAAAATCTCGTTTTTTTCTCATACTAATGACACATGTACGTTTGTTTGTGTGGAAAGCACAATTTTATCAAAGGTCCAATGTGTGGGAATTTCTCCCGTCTAGCGTTGAGATCATATATCGCGATCAACTCTCTCGCACCACGCAGTTCAAAGTACGTATTCCAGCTACGGTAGCCGTTAGCAGCATTAGCGGCACCTGTGAGGTTATCATGTGACAGCTAAAACACAAAAAGCGGAGCAGTATGTCCTGTACTGTATGTCCCTTAGCGGCTAACGTATTTCAAGATGGAGCATGAATATGGAGCGTCTACCCCAGTTCATGCAAATGCAAATGTTACATTTCAACCCATGGAATACTTGGAATTGATGGTGGAGATAAATATTCATGAAAAAGGACAAGTACAGAACGGGCAACACAGATTTTGATAATGAACAACTCAACACGTTACACACCGGGGCTTTAAGCAACTGTAGGAAGGCGTTCGGAAATGTCAACATCAGTGCACACGGGGCAACGAGCGCACGGTATTATGCACGTTTAGTCACAGAAACTAACCTTTGCATCAAGTGAAACAGGCCCATTGGCTATACCTACATAATAAGCTGTTTTAAATTTTAAATGTTCAGTGCATTATCGCGCCCGACCTGAACCCCAACATCATTTCTAAATATCTGTCCGAACGTGGTCGGGTCCCGTCGGGTACCGTCGGGTCCCGTCGGGCTCGGGTCGGGTATCCACCCTCTACTCAACATGCAGATAAACAGAAGTATTTTCATAGGATAAAGCCTTCAGCTCCTTTCCGTACCGAGCCAGACCAGACAGACCCGACCCAAGCCGAGCCGAGCCGGTCCAGCCTCCTGCAGCTCCTCTATGCGTCCAGACTGAGCCATCGGACCGGTCTGCTGCTTTACAGTCTGCATCAACGGAGGTATATTTACAGGGTAAAGCTGGACGCAGAGAAATAAAATAGATAGAAAGGCCACTGAACTGTTTGGCCTCTCTAAAAGGAAGACTACTACACCAGCTGTAGGAGAGCAAAAAGATGAACCAAAATCCTCTCTAACTCAAATACGTTGCAACAACAAAACACATTCAAGCACACACACACACACACACACACACACACACAGACACACACACACACACAGACACACACACACACACACAGACACACACACACACACAGACAGACACACACACAGACACACACACACACAGACACACACAGACACACACACACACACAGACACACACACACACACACACACACACACACACACACACACACACACACACAC
>CM042327.1:1996238-2003738 GCA_023566125.1 Zingel zingel
ACACACACACACACACACACACACACACACACACACACACACACACACACACAGTTCCCACAGGACGTCCACGGAGACTCCCTCCAATAAAGAGGATTATAGATTTTGCCCTGTGCGCCCGAGTGTTTCCAATGAAATAACAGCCTCCTCCTGCACAAGTCATTACAATTTAAACCATCCCCCCTTTTAGCCGAATATCACTTTACTGCTCTGCATGCATTAGTGTGTGTGTGGAAAAATATCACCGACACGTCGCGTTTGTGTGTGTGTGTGTGTGTGTGTGTGTGTGTGTGTGTGTGTGTGTGTGTGTGTGTGTGTGTGTGTGTGTGAATGTCTGCATGCAACGGTGTGAGGAAATTAGAAAGGGAGATAAGAGGAAGTGAGTGAAAATGTGTTTTCTATCCGCTGCACGTGGCCCCGCAGGCTCAGAGGCATGGTTGAAGATTTCACACACACACACACACACACACACACACACACACACACACACACACACAAACATGCGGGGACACACACAATCCTAAAACGGGGAGGAGGACGATGAGGCAGTGAGATGAATGCTAAATTTACATTTCTTTCCTCTGAGCTGATGGTGAAGACAGGAAATACATATTTATGTAGAAGAAAGGCAGCACCTCGACACACACACACACACACACACACACATACATAGTCACACACACAGACACACACACACACATACATAGTCACACACACACAGACACACACACACATACATAGTCACACACACACAGAGAGACACACACACAGACACACAAACACACAGACACACACAGACACGCAGACACACACACACACAGACACGCACGCAGACACACACAGACACACACACACACACACACACACACAGTCACATGCAAACAGACACACATGCACGCACGCAGATGCACGCAGACACACACACACACAGACAGACAGACACACACACAGACACACACACACAGACAGACAGACACACACACACACACACACACAGACACACACATTCAATAAGCTGAAAACATGTTATTCACACAGATTTCAGAAGATACTTTCCACAACAATAAATCCTAAAACTAGATCTAACTCTATATCCAGCGTTGGGTTAGCGTTGTTCCTTTCAGTCAGGATCCCCTTTAAATAAACATCTGCAGGATCTTTTTTACAGACTTCCTGGAAGTCTCTCAGCAGTTGTTCGGAGTCCAAACGTATAATAAGATCCTTTAAAGGTCTCGAAAGTGACGGAGTGGCTTTCAAAGTATTTGGTTTCTCTCTCTCTCTTTCTCTCTGCGTTCTTGGATCAACACCTCCCATCCTGAGGGAACTCTGCGTTGGTTCGGCTGCAGTTTGAAAACGACTCTGACAGAAATCCTCTTTTCACAAGTTCACAAGTTAAGAAATGAGACTGTGATGGTTCTGAGAGAGCGAGCAGCAGCAGCAGAGTTACAGTACGATCTTATCTACAAATACTTTGGATTTAAAACAAAGGAATGAGGATCAGTTAAAGGTGCTGTAGGTAGGATTGTGAAGATCCAGGACTTAGCCAGAGAATTTGAACATCGACAACTTCTCAGTCCCTCCCCCATTTCCGCTAAAGCCCAAAACGGTCTCCTAGGCCCCTCCCCCCACAAGGGAAAATGAATGCGTGTGCATGAGCAGTTAGACACCCCTCCTGGCCCTGATTGGTGCATCTGAAGAGTTAGACACTCCCCCTGGCCCTGATTGGTGCATCTGAACAGGAAGCGGTGGATTTTTTCTAATCTCACTCCAGGCTGTAGGTGGAGCCAGAGGAGCTGGATTTTTAATGACCTGCTTCATGTAGTTCTCCTGGAACATAGGGTCAGTTTCAGCAGATATGACAGAAAGTTAGTTTTATAAGGCCGGCTACACACTGGCTGCGTGGCGTGAGCGTGTCAGCTGCGTGGCATGTCCGTTTTTATTTTGGCTCCAGTGGTAACAGGTTAGCGCTTGCACGTCTCAGGAAAACGTGTGCATGCTAGAAATAGGACCGACGCCTATTTTTCATGCAACACGCAAGCGCGTTGGAAGCGTTTCCAGGCAAAATAGATTACGAAAAGATGTTTATATGTCATTTTGACACAAATACATATTAATAAATGACATTTTGATGTTTGAAAGTCTCTAGGGTTTGATATAAATGTAATTAAAAAAAATAAATAATACATTTTCAAATATCGCACCTGTCAATACAGAAGGAAATATTGTGTAGCCTATTTTGCCGTCAATACTGCCGACGTTGTCTTTGCTGTAATCAGATCAGAATATATTTATGTTTATGTTTATGGTAAACATCCATGTGTCCAGACAAGGCTAGCAGCAGCAGCGCTGCGTCAGACACCTTTCTGGTGTGGAAAGACACAGAAAACGCCACGCAGCCGCCACGCAACTGACACGCAACAGAAATGCCACGCTCACGCCACGCAGGTAGTGTGTAGCCGGCGTAAGGCTTACCTACTGCACCTTTAACCATAGTGCATAGAACACCATCACAAAGGAAGAGGAAAGGGACGGACATCCAGCAGAAAAAAGGGACATCCGGCGGAATTTCAGTCGGCAACGGAGCAGAAGTGGAACGAGGATATAGTTCGAGTGAGAATGTCAGGTGCGTTATACGAGTGACATCAATGAGTGAGTGGTAGAGCAAGGAAACTAGAGTGAGCGTCAGCGGTGTCGGGTGAGAGTAACTGAGCTGAAAGGATTGCGAAAAGAAAGGGAGTTAGCAAAGATGTTGCAAAGTGAGCCTACGGTTAACAGTAAACAACAAGCGTCTCAAGACACAGTGGCTTCATCTGCTCTTTATTCTGCAGGTAAAGTGAAGGCTATTACCCCCGAAAGCATTGGCCCTGGAGGGACCCTGTGCTTCCCCACTACGGTCTGGGAGCCCGAAAACAGGAAAGGAAAGGTGGATATCTTGCCCGGTATCAAATTCAGCCCGACTACATTCCTTGGGTATGTATGAAAAATGAACTTGTATTTGAACTATTCTACCATCTTATTGACCTGTGCTGTATTAATCTTAGCTCAGCGCACGATCGATTAGGCCAATTAGGAAACTTAGTAACGCACACAGACCCACACACATGCTGGTCCTCTCCTGTTGCTAAGCAACCTGATAACTCAAAGACTTAAGGTGAACATGCTTTGATGAGCGCTGAGTGAAAAACCCCTTCCCATCATCCTCTCTTTGTTAACAGCTGATGTTTACACCCAGAAATGATCATTTTTATAATTCATAATTCCTGGTAAGATGCAGATGTTTTTAATGATGAACAGATGTTCGGTGACAGTCAGGAATTTAAAGATATTTGTTCACACACATCTTCAATAAACTACTCAATGCCGATGAAGTTCCCTTTACGGGATTGCTCTCCCGTGTGGCCTGATGTCCCGTCCCCTTCATCGCTCTTTGTGTCGGCGCTCTAACCTCCGGTGGATTTCTGAGGACTATGGTCAGTGTTGGGAAGGATATTCTGAATATGTAACGCTGGTACATATGGTTAACTGCTCCTCAGATCTCTGCAGGGTAAAACACCCAATAACTCCGCAGTAAGATGCATATGCTCGTGTAATCATAATAATGCGCCCTGTGACCATTGAACTGATGCTTTTTAACATCTTAACAAAAAAAATGATGATTTCTCTGTTTTTTTCTCTCCATTTTTTGGTCACTTTTTCCAATGATTTTTTTCTGCGCCTTTTCCTGACATTTTTGTCACTTTTTTCCAACATCCTTCTATCAATTTATTTCTCTCTAAATGCTATTAAATTGAATAAAACAACCAAATTCAATGAAAGTAGGGAACTGATCATTTATTGTACTTGTGAAGAGCGTTGTAGGGAACCATCCACCTTACTTTTCTTTGAAAATTTGGTTGAAAGAAACCCACATTTCTGATCTAGAAAATGGGTCAAATTTGACCCGAGGACAACAGGTGGGTTAACATTACACTTATTATATAGTTATGATAACCATTAACTTCAACATCACACTGTTCTATCGCTGCAACACAAACCAGCCCAAGATCAACGCTATAGAACAATCATCATCTGCAGACAAACTCAGCAGCATCTGCACAGTCACTCACACAATAAAAATGTTCACTATTTACAGATTAAAAACCCAATAACTCCGCAGTGAGATGCATATGCTCGTGTAATCATAATAAAGTGCCCTGTGACCATTGAACTGATGCTTTTTGACATCTTAACACAAAGATGAATGCCGCTTCAGTTCTTTTGGAGCTAAGACTCAAAGAGTGCACATTATATTTTGTGTTTTGTGTGTTTATCCATGCTCCACAGACACAGACAGACTGCAGGCCAGAACACGAGAGGAGGAAAGAGAAAGAGATAGATGTGGCCTAGTTAACCTTTGTGTTCTCGCTCCATCCCCTCCGGCTGCACTTTCCTCCTCAGCTGGAAAAGGTTGAGAGATGAGCGGCGACGTTTCAACAAAAAGCAACTATTCAAATCTGAAAGATGCATATTTAATAAATGGATGATTCAGAACTCAGGGTCTGTGGCTATAAATTGGGGTCCCTCCTGATATAAGGAGCGGCGAGATTTTTCGACCGCTTCTAACGAGATAAACGCGTAATGTCATTAAATAAAAAGCTCTCACGCTCCATTAGCTCGGGGTCGCACACACGCACAAACGCACGCACGCACACGCACGCACACATACACACACACACGCACACACACACGCACACACACACAGAGACACATGCACACACAGACACACACACACATACAGACACACACACACACACACACACACACACACACACACACACACACACACACACACACACACACATACACACAGAGACACACAGACACACACACACGCGCGCACACACAGAGACACACACGCACACACACACACACACACGCCGAACGCCTGGCAGGGCAAATAATGAGTGACAGCAGCAGGTGATTACTGCAAGGAGTCAGCGGGGGGGGGTCAGTAGGTCAGTAGTCACCAGAAGAGCTCAGAGACAGATGGATTCTGGGAGGTGTAGTGTGGTGTGAGATGTGTCTGCAGGGGACAGTTTCTGTCCAAGCAGATTCATCAGTGCAACCAGCAGAGCATAAGACGCTCGGAGCAGCCATTACTGTCTGTCACGAAGGCACGCACGCACGTTTTAAGACAACAGAACACTCACAGAGCTTTGTGACGAGCATACAAACTGTATGTAGTAAAAACAGAATGCAGAGTGAACGTTCCTTCACACTCGTCCGTATAACTTTGGAGTCGTGTTCTCGATGCTCAACCCTTCAAACATCTCGTAGGGCCGCGGGAATCTCAACACGGTGAGGCCGCCGTTTTCTCCACAGACACTCCTCAGAGTAAATAGTCCGAGACGCTGGGTTGATGCTGACGGCCTGTTAAATCACTGCGTGCAGCTGGGAGGTAAGGAAGAGAGCCAGCAGAGAGAAACCAGCTGCAGTGTTTTTATCAGGACGGAGAGACGGAGGAGGGAAGAGAGAGGTTGGCAGGCTGCCGGCAGCGTGTTCCCTCTATTGTTCCCGCTGCTGGACGGTGTAATGATCCGTCTTCTTTGTCCCGAGCAGTCTGCTCCTTAAAAACAGCTCATCCCTCACTGTCCTCGCCGTCCCGCGGCTGTCGGGCTGATGTCCCCCGCTGCAGAGCCGACGGCCTTGCCATCCCGTCCCTTTATGACATTTTTCCACGTTTTTATCCACATTTTTTTCCACGCTTTTGGCGCTTTCATGTGTAAGGATAAAAAAAAAAGTTAAATTTGCATAATTTGTTAATGTTTTCTTTTGCTAACATTCGATATTTAACAGCTAAAAAACAGAATTAGCATTACGAACATTAGTTTTGTCACCGTGTTCACTATCTGTGTTGCCAGATCTGGAGAGAGTTTGTTCCGGAGACTTATTTTAGCGGTCTACAAGTTGAGTTTAGCTGACAAAAGGAGACTGTTCTGCAGGACAGACGGTTACGTTTAGAGATTTAAAACAACCGGTGTGCTCCAAAACGGGCGCGTCAGACGCTGTCAGTGCGTTTGAGCCTGTATGTGTGTATATAAATAGAAGCCATGTGTGTTGGCTCCTGAAGAAGAGGAAGCTGTGATATTGTCCAAAGAACTCAAACACACGCACACACACAAACACAAACACACACACACACACACTGCTGTGTGACAACAGAAATGGATATGTTTGTCCGTCTGTTAATTAATCTCACACAGATACACATCATGTCAGACACTCGATGTTTAACCCACATTTAACCCTGGAAAGTGTGTGTGTGTGTGTGTGTGTGTGTGTGTGTGTGTGTGTGTGTGTGTGTGTGTGTGTGTGTGCGTGCGTGCCTGCAGGCTGGCGTGCGTGCGTGCCTGCGATTACTTGGTCCTTACTAGGCAGCAAGTACAAGAATGTATGTGTGTGTGTGTGTGTGTGTGTGTTGAGTGGTGAGGGTGTGGGAAATGGGAGTCATGTCATCCTTCTTCAGCCTGCCTAATGGGGAGAACAAGAGCCTGCTGCTTATCTACACACCTCTGCACACACACACACACACACACACACACACACACACACACACACACACACACACACACACACACATGTCTTCGCCAACCAACGGTTTAATCCTTGAAATGTACTTTGGTTGATCCAGACTCTAAATGAATGAAGAAGCAGCTGATTCAGGAGCTGCAGATCTGGATGTATTTCTACCTCTCTGTCTCCGCATTGAAGGCCGTGACCAGCAGCACACACGGAGGCTGAAAACCTGACGACAGAGCTGATACACACATTATTATTAATAGTGTTGGAATTCTACAGTCTGGAAACTGGGAGCTGTGCACCGTCTCCCACACTGATGGGATTTTAAATGAGGTCTCCTGTGACTGCAGCAGCTCTTCCGGCCTCATCACACCGGAGAGAGAAAAGAAGGAAAAAGGTTTGACTGGATGGAAAGTGGAACGTGTGCCGATCAATCAGCCGAGAGTCAGAAACAAGAGGAGGAAGTATTTCATTCTTTCACCTATAGCTGGACAGGCCAGGCAAGAAAAATCATTGTTTTAAACGCCAAAAATAACACCCAATAGACATTTTCAGTTTCCTTTTTATTCATTCTTGCACTGCCCACAGCTGCGAGTCTGTAAACGTAGTTACTTAGTCTATATCGTTAGGTATAGACTTAGGTTCAAAGTCAGGGATTATTCAGATGTCCGTTACCTTCCTCTTTCTTTGTGTGTGTGTGTGTGTGTCTGTGTGTGTGTGTGTGTGTGTGTGTGTGTGTCTGTCTGTGTGTGTGTGTGTGTGTGTCTATGTCTATGTGTGTCTGTGTGTGTCTGTGTGTGTGTGTGTGTGTGTGTGTGTGTGTGTGTGTGTGTGTGTCTGTGTGTGTGTGTGTGTGTGTGTGTGTCTGTGTGTGTGCAAAGAGAAATCTCAATCATTCCCAATCTAGCAGAGACGGAGAGCGTAGGTATATGTAAGGAGATA
>CM042327.1:2013738-2021238 GCA_023566125.1 Zingel zingel
GTTGTCTCTATTCATACTACTCTCTACTGTTGTCTCTCTACATACTACTCTCTACTGTTGTCTCTATTCATACTACTCTCTACTGTTGTCTCTCTACATACTACTCTCTACTGCTGTCTCTCTACATACTACTCTCTACTGTTGTCTCTCTACATACTACTCTACTGTTGTCTCTCTACATACTACTCTCTACTGCTGTCTCTCTACATACTACTCTCTACTGTTGTCTCTCTACATACTACTCTACTGTTGTCTCTCTACATACTACTCTCTACTGTTGTCTCTCTACATACTACTCTACTGTTGTCTCTCTACATACTACTCTCTACTGCTGTCTCTCTACATACTACTCTACTGTTGTCTCTCTACATACTACTCTCTACTGCTGTCTCTCTACATACTACTCTCTACTGTTGTCTCTCTACATACTACTCTACTGTTGTCTCTCTACATACTACTCTCTACTGCTGTCTCTCTACATACTACTCTCTACTGTTGTCTCTCTACATACTACTCTCTACTGTTGTCTCTCTACATACTACTCTCTACTGCTGTCTCTCTACATACTACTCTCTACTGTTGTCTCTCTACATACTACTCTCTACTGTTGTCTCTCTACATACTACTCTCTACTGCTGTCTCTCTACATACTACTCTCTACTGTTGTCTCTATTCATACTACTCTCTACTGTTGTCTCTCTACATACTACTCTCTACTGCTGTCTCTCTACATACTACTCTACTGTTGTCTCTCTACATACTACTCTCTACTGCTGTCTCTCTACATACTACTCTCTACTGCTGTCTCTCTTCATACTACTCTCTACTGCTGTCTCTCTACATACTACTCTCTACTGTTGTCTCTATTCATACTACTCTCTACTGATGTCTCTCTACATACTACTCTCTACTGCTGTCTCTCTACATACTACTCTCTACTGCTGTCTCTCTACATACTACTTTCTACCGTTGTCTCTCTTAATACTACATCATCTCCGTACAAACGCAGAAGGGAGATTTTGCGTCGGTATCTGATGCTGAGAGACACTGACCAAGCTTCAGTATTTTCAGAGTTGGGAGAGAGAACAGGTTGGTCAGAGCAGCAGAATAATGAGTGAGAAGGTGACTTTTACGAAGGACATCCTCTCCTCAATCAGCTGATCTCATCACACAGACAGACGTAGGTTTGGTTTACAACGTTGGGAGGGGGGGGGGGGGAGGATGACATTATATAACCGGGCGTCTGGAGGTCTTCACCCATAAAACTTTGAGCATCAAACACTTAATTTCCTGCGTTCTGGTGAATTTTTATGCAACAATTTATGGAGCAAACGTCTTTATATTAGGGATGCACCGAATCCAGATTTTTGGGGTTTGGCCAAATACCGAATCCTCTGGTTGAGATTCTGCTGAGTCCTCCTCCCGTCCTCAGTCCATGAACTCAGTCAACACATTAATGAAGTCAGCAGGGACTGTCCTTCCTTTGCCGTACCTGAAGTTACTGCATTCTGGCTGCTGTCTGTAGATTCCTTCATCACAACTCGTATTCTTCCAGATGTTTGATACCAGATGTTGTAACAGCGGTGATGTTGTGTATTGTTTAGGGTCCTCGCCACCACCAGACTAATCAGCATTGCAGATTGAACATGTAGCTGGACTTGAATGGCCTTCTTTTGACTGGAAGTGCAGCCAAACATCACTTTTTCTGCTCACCAGTTCCATTTCCACTTCCTCACAGCCTGCTGCATTGAACGCTCCACCTACGTTAACACCGTCCCGTAATCAACGGCGCCGTCATTACGGCGACCAGCGTAGCGCGGAGTGCAAGCGTAGGGGTCGGTGCATCGGTGCATCCTTGTTTTATTTATGTGAAGGAAATATTGACTATTCTCCTAGATTGTTCAAACATTTCTGCAGATTCAGAACATCGTCACGTGTTTCGGGGTGGATTTGTTTTATGAGTCATGTACATCTCAACAACAAATCTCTGCCAAAAAAGAACGAGACCTCGTTAAAGCCAGAAGCTCCAAAGGTTAAATCTACATAAAAGACATGATGTAGCACAAAGTAGACACAGTTCTTACTTACAGTCTTGAGCCCTCTGAACGGTTAGTTTAACTTCTTTTGAGTGGGTTCTTTCAGTGGTGTAGTCTAATGTATTGTAGTGGGTATACTGTACTGTCAGTCAGTCAGTTTGTCTTGTGCATGGGGGATAGTTCAGGGCTTGTGCCCTTATCTATCTATAAAGACAGCATGTGAGGGGAGGAGCTGAAAGAGGAGCCCAATTTGTTCATGCACTGGTTGATGGGTTGTCTGACAGTGACAATGAAAATAGCCTATTACAATAGGAATAAGAAATACTGTACTGTATATGTATGGGCATATATATATATATATATATATATATATATATATATATATATATATATATATATATATATATATATATATATATATTCCCCCAGGGAAGTTTTGAGCATCAACGACTTCATTTCCTGCATTCTGACACATAGTAGTAGGTATTCTGATACACTTTTCTGCACCAATTTACGGAGGAAATCCCTTTATTTAGCCTATGTGAAGAAGAAAAACACAGATAACAATTTAAAATATATTAAAATTACAATGCAAAGTATGTTGTTAGGTGTCATTTGGCATTTTTAAGAGGGTATATGGAAATCCTGGAGCTTTCTTAGTGGGTATATACTGCGTATACCTGCGCATCACGTAGACTACACCACTGGGTTCTTTCATATATTTTAAAGAGGGACAAAGCTAGGCTAATTATTCTCAATATTGAAAGGGGGTTATATCCCCCCTGCATCAATCTACGCCTGCTATAACAGACACACACACAGGTAGATATAAAAGAGCAGGGAGCTTCAGACTCATTCATATGTCTGTCCTCTCACTTTCACTCAGTCATTTTCACCCAGAAACAGAAAACAGAGAACATGAATCTCAGAATTTGAGAAACTGTTCAACAAAGAGTCTTTGTGTGTCTGCCTTCAAGAAAACAAAACCACAAACACGTCCAGCATCATGCAGGAGGCGCCTCTTCCTCTCCTCCCCTTTAATATCTCAGTTTGTTTGTTGGTAAGTGGCAGCTCGCTGTGTGTGTGTGTGTGTGTGTGTGTGTGTGTGTGTGTGTGTGTGTGTGTGTGTGTGTGTGTGTGTGTGTGTGTGTGTGTGTGTGTGTGTGATGGAGATGGACTGAGCTTCACGGTACCGGCTGCAGCAGCAGCAACCGGAGGAATTAAAACACACCGAGACACACGGAGGGAAATAGTTCTCCTTACCGTTTGAGGCGGTTCAGGATCCGGCAGATGTTCCCCGGTGTCTGTGGCGTGAATAAATCCCGGTGCACGTGAATGTGGAGACGAGATATCCTCCTGCAGGTCTCTCCGTCTCTCTGTGGTGCGTCTCAGCGAGCCGCGGGGGCGCGCCTCCGCGCGGTGAGAGAGAGAGAGCCGTGCACGACGCTCCAATCCTCGTCTCCGTGGAGCTGAGACTGAGATATTTCTTTATTGTACTTATTTATGTATTTGTGCAATAAAATCAAGACATCAGAAACACAGCAAGACAATAAAAAGGGAAGAAAAAAAGAAGGCTTGTAGGTAGGGTTAAATATGACCCCCCCCCCCCCCCCCCCCCCCTAGCGGCTTACAGGAGGAATCTCACCCCATAGAAAGAGAAGAATATGGATATTTTTAACAAAAACAAAAGTCGGAATATCTACCAAGTCAGCGTGGGCTTTAATAACAGACATACTGTTGGCTACATGGAACAAGAAAGGCGTGAACTAAATCACAAGAATATGAAGAGAAATACTTGATGTTTAAATAAATGAACAACAGATTGGTCTCGGACACATGACATGAAGGGGTTTATAAGGAGCCTCCGTTTTGGGTATTAATCGGTTATTAAAGATGAATATGTTGTGTTAAAACGATATTTGATGTTGTGGACACAGAGAAGAGAGAGAAGAGGGACTGCAGCCCCCCCTGCTGCTCACACAGAATACCTTGTGTTCAAATGTGAAAATGAAATATGTTGAATAAGATTCAGTCTGTGTGTGTGTGTGTGTGTGTGTGTGTGTGTGTGTGTGTGTGTGTGTGTGTGTGTGTGTGTGTGTGTGTGTGTCTGTATGTGTGTACGTGTGTGTTTGTGTGTGTGTGTGTGTGTGTGTGTGTGTGTGTGTGTGTGTGTGTCTGTGTGTGTGTACGTGTGTGTTTGTGTGTGTGTGTGTGTGTGTCTGTGTGTGTGTACGTGTGTGTATATGTCTGTGTGTATGTGTGTGTGCGTGCTGCAGAAGCCCCTTCCCCCTGCCATATTGAATAGTATTTGTATTGACAGGATGTGCCAAACCTATGCTTTTAATAAATAATACTCACTGGATCATCATCTGGTGGCAGGAGAGTGCCTGTGTCGCCGGACACTGCAAGGCAAAACAAGGCCAGACAGTCCACATCTGCCCGTATCAATGGTTGACTGGGTTAATGGGCAGTACTGGGGAAACGCACCTTGTATGAAGAGGGCAGTTTCTGCAGGTGGAACAGAGTCAGTAGCTGTCCCACCCTGAATCCCTTCCATCACAGGCCTTAACTTGGTTTAAGACAAGGGCCATTTCCTCAGCCCCCCACTACCCCACCTCCAAATGAGCCTTCTTCTTAACTGCTAAAATCAGTTTAGATAAACGATGTGAGCAGGCATCTTGTAAGTCATTTCTACATACCATTTGCACACTGTTAAGAATTAAGGCATTTACTAGCCTGCAAAAAGTTTTTGTATTTGATCTTGACATGTTGCAAGGTCCGTTTTTGTCCAGTCATGTTTGTTCTGTATGAATATCAATTGTAGAAATATATTTAGACTTAGACATACAGTAACTTATAGAGATTTGCGCATATGGTTGTAAAACATATCCTCGCACTGTGAATAAGGGTTTGAAATCAAGCCTAGTCTTTAGGGTAAATTTCCAGAGGAACATTAATTCCTCAGCTCACTTTTAAGGCAAAGCAGGCTAAATAATAACACATTTTATTCATATAGCGCTTTACATGGTACTCAAAGACACTTTACAGTAAACCCAGTGTAACAGGGTTGACATGTTATGCCATTCCACTTGCCATTATTGTTATTTAAAAGCAATTCAGAATTATTGGCTCAAGGGCGCCCCGTCTCTGCAGTAGTTAAATACCACTGGCTGTTGTGTATTCATTGCCAGTGATGAGAGAAGTGCCCAAGGTGAGTTGCCGAGTGCAGCATGGAATACAGATATTGTGTATTTATGTCTGCATATTCATTGATTATGAACATATGTGCACTGTGATTTATGACCAGATTAATAATAAGAGTTACAAGTGGATTGTTGTACCTTTTTCAAGTGCCAGAATGTTAAAATAATGTTACTTTCTAGCTAGCCTCGGTGCTAACATAACATGTTATTCTTTTGTAGTGTGCTGCGTGTAAGCTACTATGAGCCAACTGTATGACTGACCAGTACATACTCTGATCCTACTCAGATAATAAACGGGCCCATCGCGGCGTAAAGAGCCACTAGCCTCCCGCTCGTCATTCATCATTCTACACACAACGCAGATTCAAGGGGGTTGCTCAAACCAGCCAGTCATAGAAGTGCGACTGAGTATGGTTACACCAGCACATATAGCACATTAAAAAGTAACTAGTAAGTAGATATTTTTAAATCCTTACGCATTCAGTCGGCCCGCTATTGTCTGCCAGGCTTTTTCTCTCTGTTTGATAGGCTAACAGCCGTATTTCCCTTTTTTTTTTACATATATTATTTGCATATTATATTATATGTGCAACTGATTACGCCGCGATGAGCGGATCACACTAAATCAAGCTGCGCTTTTTTCAGTTATCCTGGATTTCTTCATTCTACTTTTGTGCAACAGCCCCCTGGTTACAGACGTTATGTTGCACATAACTGGAGGATAAATGGGCTTTTCTAACAAAAAATCTGCTGAACATAACTGTCCGTAGCAAATAAATGGCATGTAGAATATCTGATAAGGACATCTTACATGAACAACTAGTAAAAGATAAAAACAGATGCACAACAAAGACCACGAATAACAACAACAGACAAATATACTATCACATCACACTGAGTATGCCAGCTTTTGATCAGCGTCAGCGTGAGCTTGTTAGAGCAGCAGAGAGACTTCACTCTGACGTTAGGAACACCACTGCAGCTGGAAGTAAAACGGGACTCCCAGCAGGCCGATAATAAATCCCACAGCAGCAGCTCTGAACACTCAACTGGCAGGACAGTCTCAGTCTCAGAGGACGGAAAACCTCCTTCTGTCGATATGTATATATACATATATACACAGCCACCAAACTCTGATTAAATCTGCACATGGACGTATTAATGTGACTTATCTTTGAAGCTAGCCTAGTGTGGTGACTTTTAATAGTAATGCTGTGATGCTGTATGAAGAGGAATCCACTAGAAATCTAGACCACTGTTACGCCCCAGTCTAGGGGCCCCTAGGACGTAATATGAAAAGGCCCCATCTTCCCCGTCTCCCAAGTAGCCACAAACAACTGGTTTAAATAATGACAAACTTATTTATTTTACAGAGAACAAAAAAAATATATATATATATATATATATATATATAAAACATATAGGTACAAGGCTTCAGGGTGACCTACCACCAAAAGAAACAAACAAAGCAATTCTAACTGGGAGATACACTAACCTAACAAACAAAAGGGCCAAACCAATAACAAAAGACTTACCTCCCTAACTAACAATACAGGAGAAGACAAGATTAACACACCTGGCGGTCCACCCTTACCAAACAAACCTAAACAATATCTAATCTAAACCAAAGTTACACAAAGCAAAAGTGAGGCCGTTTGGGAGATGAGGAGGACGAGGAATGTCTGCTGCCCACCAACGGCCGCCATCTTGGCTCCTTATATATAGGTGGTTCCCCAGCTGCAGCCAATCCCAGCTTTGGGCCTGGAACCTCTCCACCAATCCTCTTACGGCTATGGCACACCCCTATCTGCATGTGAAATTGAACACAACAGAAGAACACAGGGCGCACACAGTACACAGAGCAAACCAAAAAGAAAACAATATGACCAGAGTCATAACACCCACCCACCAGTCTAGCAACTCTCCGTTGGCTTGCAAGCTGGAAAAAACAAATTCTGGTCAGGCCAATCACAACGTGTATAGAGACCGTTTATCCCGCCCCTTGGATTAAGCCCTGCCCATGGTGAGTTCCCAGACCCAACATCTTGATGTGGGTCTGGCTTGTCAGGCTACTTTGAAGCATCTTTAAAGCTACATTGTGTAAGAATTTCTCCCATCTAGCGGTGAAATTGTATATGACAACCAACTGAATATTACTTTCTAGCCCCTCCTCCTACGGTGGCCGAACCTGAAATTAGCTCTAAGTATCTCCATCGTTTACACGCAGCTGTCCTGGCCACTTCAATATTAACTTTGGTCTT